>JAUDJI010001189.1:0-11309 GCA_037389245.1 Oryzias sinensis | reverse complement strand
CATCAATGGCAAGCTACTGTGGAAAAAATGTTGGAATTAGAAGTTGTAGATTTTGAACGGCGTGCGCGTGGCAAGCTAGCAAAGTGGCGCAGTGTTATAACTCCCATGCATTTCAATACAATACAATGAAAATTGAATGCATGCATTAATGCCTGAAACTGAATACATTGAAAAACACTGGATATGGACAGATAAGGGATGTGGGCGTGGTTTGCATAAAACCACTGTTGCTAAGGACGACAAAAAGATTACTTTTACCAATTTGTCCGAAACTGACGTCAATCTGTTCGTCCTCCCGAGGGGACCATAACATAAAATGGTTGCTATGGAGATAAAATCAACAGAAAAGCCGCCATTTTGGAAAAAGTGGTTTTTTTTAATCAACTTATGACCTATAACTCTCATCAATAGAGGAATGTGTTTTTTTCTGAGTCAGTTGATGATGCTGATCGCTATGCTAGCACTTTTAGCTATGTTAGCATAACTAGCATAGTTAGCATAATTAGCATTTTAGGTAATGTGTTTTTCTGAGTCAGTTGATGATGCTGATCGCAATGCTAGCACTTTTAGCCACATTAGCATAGTTAGCATTGTTAGCATGATTAGCAAATCCAGCCTTGACTAGCTTTTAATTTGCGGGCTGTGAGGGCGGTGAGGGCAGCGGTGGTGCGTAGAGTTGGGCGTGGAAGGCGGGTTGCGTCTGCGGGCCATACAACGCCGCTTGCGGCTTTAATTCTGATTACAACTTATTGATACTGAATACCTGTGAAATGGGCCTTGAACCCTGTGAATGACCTGAAACATGACAATGTCCGGCACCAACAGATCCCTGTCTCTTATTGACTGCATCTGCCTCAGACATCCTGCATTGGCCAAGTAATCGAGCAAGACTGCCAGGGACTTCCCAAGCTCCTCTATGTTTGTACTCTCAGACACCTAGAATTATGAGGAGTGGAAATGAATGTATTACTTTGGCTACAAAGTAGTTGTTTAACTTAATCTAAGAACATTGATTTTCCTTTTTTTAAAAACTGAATAAAGCTATATAGATCGTTAAATAGATTGCTTTGAAATGTTAGGACATAAAGCTGAAAGTATTTTTCCCACCACACAATTATTAAATATGTTGTTGTTCGTCAACTCGTAGTCGAGTATGACCAAAGCAATACTAATAGTACATTGTCTAAGGGGCGGAGGGATGTGTCCGCATATGGCTAATAAGGCCAATACGGGCAAGAAAACCCCTTCCACAGGTTGAACACCAGTGAGAGGGGGTCGTGTTGGTAGGTTGGTCAGCTAGAGCCTTACGTTTTTGGCGTTTTTCCTTGGCTGCGTTGGAACGTTTATTTTCTGAGTAGATGGCACCTTTATGAATCAAGTTACGCCAAGTCGGTCTGTCAGATGCTGCGGTTTCCCACGTGGAAACGTCGATATTGAAATCTTTCAGATGTGATTTGATGCAGTCTTTGTAGCGTTTGCGCTGGCCTCCAACTTTCCTGCTACCATGGCTGAGTTCACCATACAGCAGCTGTTTGGGTATCCTGGAGTCTGACATACGGCAGACGTGTCCTGCCCATCGTGTCTGAGCTTTGCGCAAGGTGGTAATAACGCTAAGGAGGTCTGCTCTCTCCAGGACCTCAGTGTTTGTGATTCGATCATGCCAGCGAATATTAAGGATGTTTCGGAGACAGCGGAGATGGAACTGCTGGAGAAGTTTCTCATGTCTTCTGTAGGTGGTCCAGGTTTCGCAGCCGTAAAGAAGTGTTGTTAAGACGACTGCTCTGTACACTTTGATCTTGGTGTTTTGTAAGATGCCTCTACGTTCCCAGACTGACTTCCTCAGTCTCCCAAAGGCACTGCTTGCCTTCGCGATGCGGTTGTTGACTTCTGCATCGATGTTGGCGTTGCGGGAGAGAGTGCTGCCGAGGTAGGTAAAGTTTTCTACATCTTGAAGTCGCTGCCCCTTGACTGTGATGTTTGGTTCCTGATATGGTTTTCCTGGGGCGGGCTGATACATCACTTCAGTCTTCTTGATATTGATGGTGAAGCCAAAGTTGTCGCAGGCAGATGAGAAAGCGTCCATTTCCTGTTGCATGTCTTGCTCATTGATGGCATTGAGGGCACAGTCATCAGCAAAGAGCAGGTCACGAATCACAGTTTCTTTTACTCTAGTGACGGCCTTCAGACGTCGGAGGTTGAACAGCCTTCCATCACACCTATACCTGATGGGTATGCCTAAGGGTGTCTCCCTGAAAGCATCAGTCAGCATTGCAGAGAACATCAAACTAAACAGTGTAGGGGCAAGTACGCAACCTTGCTTAACTCCATTTGACACTTGGAAAGGGGCAGAGGTATTTCCATCATCAAGAACACGGGCCATCATCCCATCGTGAAATTGTTTAACAATCTTTACGAACCTGTTTGGGCAGCCAAATTTTGCCATGATTTTCCACAGTCCCTCTCTACTCACAGTGTCAAACGCTTTTGTTAAATCTATAAAGGTGGTATAGAGATCTCGATTGTGTTCCACACTTTTCTCCTGGATCTGACGAGCAGCAAAGATCATATCAACAGTCCCTCGACCTGCACGGAAACCGCATTGGCTCTCAGGGAGATGACCTTGCTCAAGGTGTTTAAGGAGGCGATTTAGGAGCAGTCGGGCAAAGATCTTTGCAGCGATGGAGAGAAGTGAAATCCCTCTATGGTTGTCACAGGAACGCTTGTTGCCCTTTCTCTTGTAGATGTGGACAATTATGGCATCTTTCAAATCTTGCGGGAGGGTCTCACTTACCCAGAAAGATTGGAGTAGCACTGTTAATTTGTGTAGGAGAGAGGGGCCCCCTGACTTGAATACTTCAGCAGGGATGGCGTCAGAGCCAGGTGCTTTTCCAGTCAACATCTGCTTGATTGCCTTGGCAACCTCGTCCTCTGATGGTATTATATCCAGGTCTGGGTTTATGTCCACCTGTGGGAGGCGTTGGATAGCTTCGTCATTGATAGAAGATGGACGATTTAGTACGCCATTGAAGTGTTCTGCCCACCTCTCTACAATCTTGTTTTTGTCAGTGATGAGTGTTGCTCCGTCGGCGCCCAGTAGAGGGGAACTGCCTGATGTTGGTGGTCCGAATATACACCTGAGCGAGTCGTAGAATCGTTTCATGTCGTGTCTGTCTGCAAAGCCTTGAATCTCGTCAGCCTTTTCACTCAGCCATGTATCTCGAATGGAACGGAGTTTTGATTGAACCTGTCTACGTTTACTGACGTAGGCATCTTTCTTTAAGACTGAGTTTGGATCGCACTGATGAGCTCTGAAGAGCTGGTGTTTTTCTTCCAGAAGAGCTGTGATTTTGGCATCATTTTCATCGAACCAGTCTTGATGATTCCTGGTAACTGGTCCGAGCACCTTGAGGGCAGCAGAATGAATTGTTGTCTTCAAGGAGTCCCAGTCGTTTCCGATATCCTCAGTCAACTGATTATCTAGGCTTTCTACTAGTTTTTCTTGAATGGAAGGGAGCTTAAGCTTGTTGACATTGAGCTTTTTTACAACTGTCTGACCCTGTGGTCTTCTTTTGGACTGAATATGCAGATTGGTCTTAGAAATGATGAGACGATGGTCCGTCCAACAGTCAGCACCACACATTGCCTTAGTCACGCAAACATCCCGTCTGTCCTTTGCTCTGACGATGACGTAGTCGATGAGGTGCCAATGCTTAGATCGAGGGTGCATCCAAGATGTTTTCTTTCGAGATGGGAGGCGGAACATGGTGTTGGTGATAGCTAAGCCATGGGTGGCGCACATTCTAAGCAGGAGGAGACCGTTACTGTTGCATTTTCCTACTACATGGTGTCCAAGGACACCTTCCCAAGCCTGGTGGTCTTGACCTACACGAGCATTAAAGTCGCCAAGAAGTAGAAGCTTATCCGACTGCGGAACAGTGGAAATGAGGGCATCCAGTTCTTCATAGAACTTCTCCTTAGCATCTTCCGGGTTAGTCATGGTGGGGGCGTAAGTGCTAATGAGGGTAGCGGATCTCCCTCTGCCCAGTGAGAGCTTGAGTTTCATGAGACGATCGTTTATGCCTTCTGGTATATTGTCAAGTTTCCCTATAAGATGATCTTTGATTGCAAAGCCAACACCAGACTCACGTCGCTCTTCACTACTGCGGCCACTCCAGAAAAAGGTGTAGCCGCCTCCGATCTCATTGAGCTGGCCTTTGCCTGGGAAGCGTGTTTCGCTGAGGGCTGCAATGTCGACGTTATAACGGGCAAGTTCTCTCGCTACGAGGGCCGTTCGTCTTTCTGGTCTCCTTGACTTACAGGTGGTTGAGTCGAGGAGAGTTCTAACGTTCCATGACGCAAGGGTGAGCTTGAGTGTTTTCTTCTTGAGTATTTTCTTGTAATTTCGACCGCAGTGTTGGAACCCCCCAGCTGCGGTATGCTGGCCAGGTGTGTTGTGGAACAGGCTATGTTTAGAGCACCTTTTCTAGCTCCGTCCTCAGGCTACGGAGGCAGGCAGAGCTATCCTGAATAGGGCTGCCTGGTCGCTTAGGGGGCTGCCGGACTTCCCTGCTGTCCCAATCAGAGAAGAACGACCCTATGGCCTAAGCCGCCTGTGTGTAGGATTGCAGCTACAGCTTCCAGTGATTCCGCACCTGCTGCTTCGCCGTTCCCCCATCGCCACAGGGCTTTGAATAGGTCGATGAAAGTATTGCTATGACGTGCGCTGTACTTGGATTAAAGTGAAGGAGGCTTGCGCAGCACCAGCCTCACTCTCTCGTCCTGGTGAGCCTGACCCAACGGCAAGACAGGGCCAAGACAGTTGGAGACTCATCGAGGGTGCAGGAGCTGCCGGAGAGGGACGAAGTACGCCTTCTAACCGTCTGCGGGGCTCCACTCCGGATTTGCTGTCGGGGTTTACTCCCTTAGCCTTTAGCCAACCAAGACCGACCTGCAAGGCAACAGGAGGCTTATGCCATGCAGTCTCCATGACTTCGCCGAAACCCTGGCACGGGGGGCTAAGTGGGTACTCGATCTTGCCCAAGGATCTCCCACGGACTAGTGGAGGGAAGGAGGTGTCCTACTTCTCCATTCTAGACCTGCTCCAGGCTGGGCCTAGCCACTGCCCCATATTAATATATATATATTAAATATAGTGATTAAGAAAGATACATTGCTTTGTAAATTATTCTAGTGAAATGAAAATAAGCATATATATTAAAATAAAATAACATTAAAAAAATACACTAAAACTTTAGTGCTGAGTACGCTAGAATAAAATGATTTTGATCTCTGACTTAAAGCAGCAAGGGCTGTTAACCCATCCACCAAGAAACAATTTAACCCTTGTGTTATCTTAGATGACCCCCCCCCCCTTTCATTGAGGTGTTCTCCCTACCATGACAAAGGTGGATAAAGGGGGAAAGATTTCATGTCATCCATGGACACCAGTGAAGATCACAAATCATTGAAGAAAAAAGGTTCAGAGCTCTGTCTAGTGCAGGGGTGGGCAATTCCAGGCCTCGAGGGCCGGTGTGTCTGCATGATTTCCAGATATTCTTGCCCCACTCATGGCTGATTACCTGGTTCAGGTGTGTCCAGCCAATCAGAACATGCCAGAGCAGGGTATGCTGGAAAACATGTAGGAAGTGCCCACCTCTGGTCTAGTGGGTCTAGATGACCCAACTCCCAATGTTAAAGTGCCTAGGATAGAACAAGGGTTACAAACAAAAAAAAAGCCCACCTTTTTCACTTTCTTCTAGGGCCGGATTTGCAGAACCATCAACCAAAAGAGAAAAATATAGTGGGTGAAAGGAAGTTTGGTGGTGGACCACCATGCACCAAGCTCACTGCTAGGTTTTCTCCCAACTGTGTAGTACCAGTCCTCCCTTAAAGCTGCAAAAAATTGAAAAAAATAATACATTAACCGTTAACTTAACAGTTCAGATAGACAGACGGAGACATTATTCCCACCAGTGCTGTTTAAAGCCAGGTTCTTGCTATTTATTTTTTTATTATTTTCCTTCAAACATAGGGGACACATCAAATGGTTTCCATCAGCAGTCTCAGGAATTCCCTTTTTGGTCCACCCAAATCTACTCCTTCCTCATTTTTTCCCATGTCATCAGAAAATTTAACCCAGATCACTGAGTTGGAGTTGTAAGATACCCTTCGGAATCCCTGCACGGCTCCCTCCCAAACAGCAGAGCGATTGATGTTAAATTTGCAGAGCTGCTGTGTGTTAATCTTGCTTGAAAGCTCCAGCAGTATCTCTTGAACAGGTACTTGTTCCGTACTACAAAAGGGACATTGTGACAGAAGCACTGATAAGTAATTTCTTTTGAAATTATTTTGTATAAGGAAATATCTATGTCTCCATTATAAATATATTGAAATAAAACAGTTCATACTGATGGTGACATCTTAATCTTCTCTTCCTTGTACTCACAGTGGAGTCTCCATACTGGCAGCAATAGCCTGGTTTAACTCCTCATCATCTGAAGACTCATCCGGAATCATTGACACAAGTCTTAAAAAATGAAGAGTAGTCCTGACTACTGTTGGCAGGGCTGGCAGTTCTCACAAGGGAACGTCCAATATGACCGCCTGTGCCACTTGTGCCAGGAAGGCAATCACCCTGGTCTACTGGATGGCTTTTTACACAGCCAACGTCGTCATCATTGGTGCAAGTGCCAGGGTTGCCATCTTGGTCTGGACTTTCAGACAGACAGCTCAATGTTGCAGCAGTGCTTGTGGTGCAGTGGTTTTCCATGCTTGTGTGGATTTGTGAAACTTCAGCACAATCATCACTGCTGTTGGTGGTTCTACGTGTACTTGTGGTGGGATCGAGTTCATTTTCTTCCTCTGAGTCATTCTTAAGTAGGATAAAAAAACAACAACAATCAAATCATATTTCAAAAATACTAACAAAAGAATAAAAGGTTAAAAATGGGTTACATGGAAGAAAACACTTACTCAAAGGGTTTTTGATGGCCTGATGTACAGGGCTTTGGTGTTATAAACTTTATGGATTAGCAATCCGCTTAGTTCTTGACCGGCTTGGAGCTTAGTCAACACCAGCTTTGTGCCTTCAGAAACTGAAGGCTATAAAGAACATTGTGAATGAATTATGCATATTTTAGAAAATGTATTTTTACAGAATTTGCAATAATTCTTCATTCACATCAAACATCCCTGTTGTGTCACTATCAGTAGAAATGGACAGATATTTTTAAAAACTTGCTTTTACCTGACATCCCCTGGAATGTGTTCGCCAAAGCCCTCCTTGATGTGTTACACAACTGTTTGGTAGTCCCAAGCTTTCTGAAATTCAAAGGCACTGAGTATATGTCCATGCCTATGTAATTTCAACTTTGGACCTTGCTTACAAACCACATCCCAAAATGTTGTCTGAAGGAGTATGACATCTTTATTAAAATGGTCAAACTGCTGTGTCCGAGTTCTGAAACAAAATGAAAACCGCAATATGAGATCACATGTGGTATATTACAATCATACTATATATTATATATTACAATTATTGCCATTGTGAACCACCCTTTACCCATCCTATCACTGGTCCATGCACACACTACGTTACAGAATAATAACCATTATGGCAATTGAACAAAAGTCAGAAAAACAATGTTTGGATCAATTGAACTGTAAGCATATACATTTATGACCGCAATCAAGTGAGCCGTCATTTGTGGAACTGCTAGCCGTCACTAACATTTTGCATGCGCATTGACATTATGTTAAGCGTCTCATGGAATGGTATATTAGTACATGAATAACATATCAAACGTACCATAATCAGAGACAAAAGTGGAGGATTTAAATTGCCTTTCAGGTAAGAAGTTTAGGGAAAAAAACACCTTAGACTCCAAATATGTAACTTTATGAGTGTGTGTTTTTCAATCAATCATGTGTGTTGTTCCATTTTTTCTGACAGTCATTTTTCTTCAAACCTGTTGTGATGTTACTTAACATCCAGTAGAAGTTTTGCATCGCCTTTCAAAAAAAATACTGTTTTCCATGTTTCACATGTTATATACTCTGACTATAAAAACAAAAGCTTCAATTTGACTATAAAGAAGATTTTTTTTCACAATTTTTCTGCAGTCCTTTTTATTCAAACTTGTGTTATGATCATAAACATCACTGGTAACAACATTCCAGAGGAGGTTTGCCTTAGCTTACAATGGAATAACTTTGAGAAGATTTGACATGACAGCTTTACACCAGATGTGCTTTTCTACATGGAGTTTCTTCATTTCTTTTTTATACCATCCCATGAGATGCTCAACAACAGAAAACAATCACTTTGAGTCTGTCTGGTTTATTATATTTCACACAAAAGACCTTATCTCCCATTAGTTTTGCTTATTATAAAATGGAAGGACATGCAATCGAAGTAACATTTTTTTAACATGACAAAATATAGCTTACAATAGCTCTCATTAGATTCCTGACCACAAAAACGTTAGGTAATTGTGACATATTTATAGTATTACCACTTTATACCGTCATTTGAGTTCGCTTAGCGCATGTACCGTAAACTATGGTATAACACTAGAACGTCCGTAGGGCAGCCATTTGGCTTTTCTACCTACAATGTCCAAGGGACAGCCAAGTGGCTGGATTAGTTAAAATTTACATTCCTAAAGAGCAGCCTTCAACATAGTTTGCACATGAACAGCACAGCCATTAGGTTGTTCTTTTGGCATGCAAAAAGGACAAGCCAAGTGGCTGCGGAAGTTTTCACTATTTCCCCTCACCTCTGTCACTTCTAATAAGAGGTCACCACAGTTTGTTTTTTCTTTTTTGGCTGAGATTTTTCGTTCATGCACAAGAGGCACTTCTTTACCGACATAATACTGAAATGTTCAAGCAAAGAAATCATGTGGTCAAAGTCATATCTTCAACACACTACTTGTCTGCGTAAACTTGGTACTACCCCAAAATCTCCTTTCTGCATTTGCCACATGGTATACTTGTAGCAATCAACAAAGCGCACTCTGGCATTATTGTTCTTGTACTGACTATTCACCTGGCATATTGCCCGTTTCTCTTTGCCAGGTATGGGAGCTTGTCACCAAACACGTTATTCCTTTTTCGCCTTCTCAGCTCCCGCATGTAACTGTGCAAGGTTTTTTACTGATTCTGGAAGCTCCCAGTGAATTTTGCCTGGGTTGAAAGGTTGATTCAGTTGGCAACAACAAACCCACAAACATTGGAGATTGCAGGAAACCTGTCAGTCCCAACTTGTTCCATGCGCGTGCCCTTGACATCAAAGTGTAAATGCCGCATGATATCTTTGAAGTGGTTTCTGACCATAGTTTTTTTAGATCAGTGGATTTCCCATTTACGCCAGCCATCTTGCGTTTTGCACTGAAGTTTTATCCCCCCCTCACAAGGAGGATGTCAATGAACCCCATTAGTTCAGGGAGGGCGATGAACCAGCTGTCATCTTCTGTCTGACATTCATGCTGAACAACACAGTCCCGAATAGTCTGAAGCATGTTCAGAGTGAGGAAACACAGGAAACTCTGTAAGCGAGTCGAACCGTACTTCTGACCAAAGCAGTAGGCTCTTCCTCAGCAGTGTAACATTGAATTGTGCTGTGATGGAGAGGCCTCCCAACCTGTTCTGAATGCCACATCGTGCCATCTTTTGCTTTTTCTGTTGGCACAGTGTGTCTCCTCTCTGTCGTCCTCTCTTTTCTGATGGTAATCAAATCTCCTCATCTGTGATCTGATTTCTGAGATCTGAGCAATGAAATCCTTCAGCAATGTAAAGATATATGTTGTTTCAATTGTTTATTTTTTTTTTTTGTTTTTTTGTTGAATTCTAGTTGAAACTAGAAATTCCAAAACATGTCAAATAGGCCTCCTTTGCCTCCCCAGTCCAAGAAACATGTGGTTAAATTAAATGACTAAATTTCTCATAGGTGTGTATGTGAGTGTGCCTGGTTATTTATCTATGTGGCCCTGCAATGGACTGGTGACCCATCCAGGGTGTACCCCTCCCCAGTTGCTTGTGACTAGCTGGCATGTGCTCCAGCAGACCCCTGTGATCCTGACCAGGATGAGCAGGCACAGAAAATAAATGGATAGACAACTGCTAGAATCAGCAAATGAGAACAAGATGTTCATGAAATCTTATCAAAATAAATATCAGTCTGAGTCCAGCTGAAGGAATATCTCTTCTCCCTCAGAGTCAAATGGGTTGACTTGCTCCAGGATCATTTTCAATGTCTGCTCAGGGTAGTAAAAATAAGGCATCTTGGTTTTTCAGTTGACAAACTGGGAGTGAAAGTTTGTCAGAGCTTGGAGGCTCTTTTGAAGCAGAAAAACCTCCCCCACCCTGATCTGAGTAAAGAATGTGGTTAGCTAGGACATGTCTTCATCCAGATGATCAGGTAGTTGGTGCTGCATTTGCAAATGAAAGGTGGCTAATTGAAGGCTGTTGAATTAGTCATTTTGAGCCACCCAGCCATTTGGCTGTGCTCTGGACGCTGCAGGGGGAGTGAAAAATCCTGGGCGTTCTAGTGATAAACGCGCATGTAAAAATGTCAATGATCACTAGCGTGACCGCACGTCGCCAGATGGCGGTTGACTTGCCGGTCATTTGCGACCACATCACTTAGTCAGTTTAACGTACAGACACGCAGTTTCTGAAACAATATCAGAAATTTGATCTGATAGGCATATACAACAGTGTTGAACTCTAGGTCGTTAATTTACCTTTTCCTCTTTGTGCCCATATTTCACGGGCCAAAGGACTGCTGTACTTGATAACGTGGGGTGCGTCCGCTCAAATTCCTGGTTGTTGTTGGTGGTAACGGGACGCCACCACGGTGCCGAGACGGGAAAAGTGACGCTAGGCGATTGTCCACCGTTTTCGTACTCAGGGACACGGGGGACCATTGCATGGATGCGCTTGTAGAATTCAACAGGGTGCGAATGGTCTCTGCTGAAGCCAGGATATTAGTCAGTAAAGCTGTCGCGTCGCCCAAAGTTGTTTGGGGGAACTAAGAAGACATACTGTAGCATCCAACCAGTGCTAGTAAAATTCCACTCTCGACCAACTTCGTTTCTATCGAAATTTTCAGTAGTATGTGTGAGAGGATTTTGAGTTGCGAGTGTGAGAGATTTCACATGTGTTTATGAATGCTAATTCTGAATAATGTCCTACACGGCACCTCACAGACAGCAGTCTGGATACAGACCAAATGCAAGGCTCAATATGGAACAAATAAAGCGGACCAAATGGTTTCCCCAGTCTGAATACTCCCTAAAATAGTACAA
>JAUDJI010001188.1:0-11310 GCA_037389245.1 Oryzias sinensis | reverse complement strand
TTGGAAACATTGTCACTCCGTGTTTCACAGTCCCAGCTGTGCCTCTTTCATCCTGACTCCGCTCCGCTGTAGCGTCTGTTTCTACAGGAGTCTTTCTCCGAGAGAAGAACGTTGTTATGGGTAGTTGTTGGCGCTCTTTCTTTTTCTGAGCAAGAAGATTTTTATAAACGGATATGCCACCTTCGATTATATTTGAGAACTGCAATGAACGACTCATCAAAGGGTCCCATGCTTGTGCCGTGCGCTGAAGTTCAATGGCCAAGTTCAATGCACCATACACTGTAAAAATATCCACACTGTAAAAAAAATGTTTGCCTTTTCAGTTCCCCTGTCTGAAGTTTATCCTTGACTTCTTGCTCCATATCGGGGATACCTAAACAAAATAGATGCAGACTTGTGGAGGGAAGATTACATTCACGACACGTGAGCAGAGCTCGTGGCCGGCGCCCCCCTCTTTCTGCCAGTTGCTGGACCACAGTGTATGTCAATCACCGGTGGGCTGGTGACTGGTGGGATAGAGGGGGCGGGGTCTACCCGTGTGTGTGTGCGTTCGGTTCGTGCGTAACTGTTCTGACGTACGGGATTAATAAAGAGATGTTTGACAACCGCCCGCCTAAGGAGCTCCTTTGCAGCCATTACAATATATTTGTTAAAAAAGTCAGCGAGAGAGAAGCCCGAACCGACCCGAACGTAATGATTGTCATTTAGTTCTGACTCGGGCTCGGGCTTAAGATCTTACCTCTACCAGCAGGTCACAACCACAAAAATCAACTGGTACTGTCGGCAACTAAAAAAAAAATCATGTGAGGGGGTTCAGGAGGGGAGACATAGGGCTCGAGGCTGGAGATCAAGTCTGCCAGTGGCTGTTGGACAAACAAGGTGCTGCGCCTCATAAGTGAGTTCATCCGCTCAGCAGTGGAGTACAGGACAGCCTCTAGCCCAATGGCCGGGTTCTTCGCAGTAATAGCACGGTCCAGCATCCATCAGTTCCCAGAGTGTAGCGCCCCGGAAACCTCCGCCTCTCACCCCACCTCTCCCCATCATTGTCCCCTAAGTCCTACGGGGCGAGGGCCGGATTTATAGCTGTCACCATCAAACCTGTTCATAGGTGAGTTATAGTTTGTAAAAGGAAACCAGGTCGGACCTGGTGGAAATGTACCAGACAAATGTGATTACTGAGCCTAAGTTGTGAGCCTAAGACATTTTATTTATTTATTTAATTTTATTTATTTATTCATGTATTTCTTTATTGGCTTTCTGTCTAGCCTCTGCCAGCTGCAACTCAATTATCTGTTTATTGACTTCTTTCAATTTATTGTCCTTTTGACATTAAAGGTTTAATCCATAATTGTTTCTCACTTTCAGGTGCATTAATTTGTTATAGTTTGGATTGTTAATGTGAGTTTGTTAGTTAGAATCATATCATCATCCCAACTCCTAGTCTGAAGAAACATTAGTTGTTTAGTTAACACTGTGCAGACACCGTATCCTCTGTTTCTATTGAATGACACCAGCATGCACAGACACTCCTCTACACCATTTGCAGCTAATTCCAAACAAAGCGCTCTGACTGTATCTCCCTGGGAAACTCAAGGCTGCAGACCTGCAGCTGGGAGGAGAGGCTGGATCTCTAGGATGTGGGTCCAAACAGTATCACTGATTAGAATTGATCTAAAGCACCGTCAGTGGACAGAATGAATGTAAGCGTTGTCTTTCCAAACCTCAAAATCTTCTTCCCTTTTTTATTTTATTTATTTATCTTAAGTCTTATAACTATTTGTGTGTCTGGAGAAGCTGGGCGTGAACTAACAGCATTTCTATGCAGTGTGATTCCAGAAAAAGTTTCTTTACAAATATCCATCTACAGAAATTACATCACCTGTTGTATAATTAAAGATTTAGGAGCCCCTAAAACTGCAGCTTTTCGTTCATCCAAAATAGTTTATTTTATTTTATATATCTAGTATGTATGTGTATGTGTGCTGTACGTCCATCATCTGTTGGATAAGCAGTTCCCAGACCAACCTGCTTTGTCCCACCTCCCTGTCCTAAGTTCATCTCCTCTTCCTGTTTGTTCTGACCCCCCCAGAGGGAAGACGTTGTCTTTCTTCACTGCTCTGTCCAGTCAGACGTCATCAGATCCTCCTTGCTGTGTTTCATTAGCTTCTGCATGCGCTGGTTCCCCAATGACCTCTGACCTCCTGCTGTCCCCAGAGCCCCCGCTGCTCTTTATCTCCCTTTAGCCATGTCACCAACACAACTCCAACTAAACACACACAACTCCAACTGAACAGACACACAATTCACACACACAAATACAAATAGCTTGTTAAAACACAGACAAAGCAAAGAATTATGCAGTCCATAACTTTTAACACAATCAAAACTTCTACACTAAAGCACAAAATACACAACAAACACTTGAGCATCTTAACGCCTAAAAAAATTAAAACATTTCACTGAAATGAATCCGTTAGTACATGGGGGGTGAGCAAACTACGGCCAGTGGGCTGGATCCTCCATGTTTGGTCAGGCCCAGTGAACAATATCAGAGACCCATGTTTTATGGTTTTTTTTATCTGGCCACTCGATCAAGACGTGACATTTTCTTCCCCCCTTCTGCAGTCTGAGCTCCAACCTGAAACCCTCTAAAATCTGTCAAACAGAACAGAAGACAGTCTTCTCTTTCTACGTCACAGTTCATCTTTACCAGTTTAGATCATTCTTTTAGAGCGATTCTGCTGCTTTTTTAAACAGTGCACCCAGTTCTGTGTCCTGATTGGCTGGCGATCTTGTCAATCAATCTCCTACATGTCTACTGTGCAGAAACGCAGAACTTTTCAGATCAGAAATCTGTGATCGATCAGATCTTTGTTTTCATTCCAAGATCCTGGCAAACTGTGAGACGTGAGGAGCTGCAGCCTCAAAGTCTTTATTAGGATTATGACAGGAGAGGATCCACTATTTATTATTGTTTTTTTAATGTATCAGTATATTTTTTCAGAATTTTTGTCTTTGAAAATCATAGTGTTTTTTGTCATTGTCTTATTTCATAAATAATGTTATTTATTTTATTAAAAGGATCACGAAGGAATTAAACTTTATCCAAAATAGCATTTTACAATTTCTTGAAGGTACCAAAGAGCTTCACAATAAAAAATTTATCTAAAATGGGAACAAAAGTTTTAAACTAAAAACTCTAAAATATTCTGTTTTAGAATATAATTTTCAATCCAAATGTTTTCATCTACATTCCACGTTATTTCATTCTCACTTAACCTGCATGCCCCCCCCATTTTCTGTCTTTCTGTCACACACCCACACACACACGCACACACGCACGCACGCACGCACGCACACGCATGCACGCACACACACACACACACACACAAACACACACATACACAGAATAACATTACAAATATTTCTATTCTGATCTAGAATTCCTCAACGTCATTCTATAAAGAGGACAGTTTTCTCAAACAGTTTAGGATCAAAGTTGTCTCCGTTGGATCAGACATCGGCTGCTCCTCCTTTCCAGCAGAGTTTCCTCTCTGTCTGTGTCTTTCAGCTCTTTTTCTTTCATTTTCATGTCATGTGACCCTCATTGAGGTTTTATCCAACAGATTTTCTGGAATGCTGTGGAAGTCCAGATGGAATTTCTACAGACCAGTAATAGTTCACCTCATCACATGTTCTGCACTTTGCCATCAGCAGAGAGAGACCACCATTTAATCCTTCTAGAAACTGCCCCCCCCCCCACTCCTCTCTGTTCCATCTGGACCCCAACCATCATCATGAGTTTCCCTGTCAGATTCTCCCTCAATATTATCTACTCTACAAACAGAAACACCACCACAAGATGAAAATGCCAAAATATTAAAGGATCCATTATTGTTTATCAACACTAAATCCTAATGATGATATAGTCTAAGATTTATTATTAAACTATAATATTCATGTGTTTATTAATACTAGATCCTAATCCAGAGCTCTGTGCTCCAACAGACTCCTGCTTGTGTGACACCGTCAGGTTTCCAGCAGAGCTGCTGCTTCACAGCACAGACTTCCACACCAAAATACTTGAGTTCAAGTAAAGGGAGCATGCTGTTGAATGCTGTTTTCCTGTTTCTCTTTATACTTTTTGCCGTCTCACGGCTACAATTTTTCACCTATTTTAACCATTGAAATTTTAAAATGTTCAACTCCTTCATCACAATGTAATGCCTGAGCGTGATATTAGTCGTAAATCCTTCAACTTTTTCAAAAGTGGCAAACCTTTCGATCGTTCAACTAAAGCTTCTCCCAATAAGGCCATTACAGAAGAAAGTATTCATAGAAATAAGGAATCTATTTATTTATACGCCTCATTTCATCACTGGAGTGTAAGCACAGCGGCTTAGTTAGCGGGTTTATAATACAGGGTTTTCTGAGTTGACTCTGGCTTTTTCCTTTGCCTTTCTTGATAAATTGAGTTAAACTAACTTCGATTATATTTAGATTACATGGAAAAATTTTCTTTGGTGGGGTTACTCATATTCATTGGATAAAATCCTGCCCACAATTAAATTGAGTTCATCCAATGAGTTATTTTTTGAATCTGTGGAGCAGACAGAATTTATTAACTCCTAATACATGCCGCGTGGAAACTTGTAAGGCAAAGAAGACAGGAATCACTGAATAAATTCTCAATTCAATTAATTTTTTTTATTTAGCGCAATGAAAAACAATAAAAGAGGATCATGAATACAAAGAAATGCATCCAGGGAAAATACTAAACTTTAACAAAACAGACTAAACTAAACTGTTATTCCTGCCCTTAGACCCCCCCTTCACAGTGAGGAAAAACTCCTTAAAACCGGTAGGTGTATGTGCACATGGAAACTTGTAAAACCAATGAAGAAGACAGGCTAAATGTGGTGATTACTTGTTCCACAGCGTGTTCACATTCCTCAGAGTTCCAGCATTTCCCACTATGTTGTGCAGTTTACGCAGGCTACAGCCAGGGTAGTTGGTCAGACAGGCAAATGGAATGATATCACAATCGCTGCGATTGCCACGCTCTAACAGCAGGACCAACGTTACACCTACTTAATTGAATTAATTTGAATGAAAGTAAAATAACTGTCTGATAACTGCGTGTTATTTTTAAACTGACTTAAAAACAAATGATTTATCTTAACTGAAGCAAATAACTATGTTAGATAAAAGTAAAAAAGTTTATTTTCCAACATCCATGGTAATTGCTTATCACCCTCTCATTGGAAAAAGTATTATCTGAACTTCTTCATCCACTAAATCATCTTCAAATGGACACGCCATGCTGCTTCACCTCTCTGTAAACAAACTAACCTTCAACTAAACCTGCCCCGACCAGGTTATGTTCAGAGCATGAGTTGCCATGGCCGCTTGACTACCCTGAAACATGCCTCTCCATTTCCTGGAACGAAGCTGAGGTTATCCAACTGTAGCCTTAAAAGCACCGTGAGCTAGCATAACCTGCTTTCTGGAATACCCCTGATTGGCTGGAGACCCTGTCAAAATATCTCTCCGTCTCCTGTTGCAAGCGGAACTTTCCAGATCTACAGAAATCTGTGATCGATCAGATCTTCATTTTCATTCTAAGACCCTGGACCTCATTTCTAGGATGGTTTGAGAATTTAAACAAGAGAAAAATGTAAAAATGTTCATGTCTGTCTGAGAAAAGTGTATTTAGGCAGTGAGGAGTTTTACTGTCATAAACTTCTGGAATTACTGGATGAGAAACAGACGTGTAGGACACAGTGCAGCTGCACAAACTGTGAGACGTGAGGAGCTGCAGCCTCAAAGTTAAGATTATGACGGAGAGGATCCACCATTTGTTTTGTTTTTAAAAATGTATTAGTATACTTTTTCCCTGAATTTTTGTCTTATTTCATAAATAATGTTATTTATTTTATTAAAAGGATCATGAATGAATTAAACTTTATTCATACAGCACTTTACATCTCCTTGAAGGTACCAAAGAGCTTCACAATAAAAAAAAAGATTGAAAACGGGAACAAAAGTTTTAAACTAAAAACTTTAAAATATTCTGTTTTAGAATATAATTTTCAATCCAAATGTTTTCATATACATTCCATGTTTTATCATCTGCTCCTAGTCAGCCCTTCGATTAGATTTTATCAATTTATTTTTTTAATTAGTTTTAGAGGTTGCTTTACTAGTTTTATTTTTGAAATTTAGCCGTTTTAGTTTGGTTTTATTAGTTTTAGTGTTAGTTTTTTCTTTTTTTGTAAATTAGGATATTTCTCAGGTGTTTGATTCAAAATCACCAGAATAAGTATTGTATGATAAAAACTAAATCAAAGATACATTTTGAAGCACTTATTATTCAGAGGAATATGGAACAACTATCCTTAAATTAAAATGCAATAGCCGATAACAGCATTCACGGGCCCGTGTCCTGACATTAAGATATAAAAATATATCTTGTTCCCACAGATTAATATCTTGTTCCCACAGATTATTATCTCGTTCGCACGAAATACTATTCCGTTCCCACAAGATACTATTCCGTTCCCACAAGATACTATTCAGTTCCCTCAAAATGATTAACTTCGTGCGACGCAATAATTATGTCGTTCGACGCAATAATTAATCCGTTCGAACGCAATAATTATTCACGTCATAAATCATTCACGCGGATATGCTCTCTGTTCGCCAGCCAGTTGCCCAAATGCCGGCATACATCAGAGAGCTCTGCGGCGGAGCTAGTAGTAGCCTAGCAGGAGCTATCATATGACAAAGCAGCCTAGTTATCATAGATCTTTTGATATTTTTCTTATATTCATTGAGATGGTAATAAAGTGATCATTTTGTTTTTCATGTTCCTTTTTGAGCGAATATGGGTCACAGAACCGCGGAGTTACCGCTGAGCGTTTTTGCGACCAGGCCGGAGCATATCCAGCGTGAATGACTTATGACTTAAATAATTAGTGCGTTCGAACGGATTAATTAGTGCGTTTGAACGAGTTAATTATTGCGTTCGAACGAAGTTGATGTGCGTTAAACACGAGGATTAATCATTTAGAGAGCATAATAGTATCTTGTGGGAGCGGAATAGTATCTTGTGGGAACGGGATAATAATCTGTGGGAACAAGATATTAATCTGTGGGAACAAGATATATTTTTATATCTTAATGTCAGGACACGGGCTCCGTACAGCATTACTTTATCTGCTCTCGCTTCTTTTTCGGGGGAGGGCGGGCGACAGGCTAGCTTGTCTAGGTACTGTTGATTTGCGTTTTGTGTGCGCTTTTTAAATGTACTTTTAGATTCGTGGTTTTCCTTTGAGGCGTTCCACAAATTTTGTCTCCTGCGCCCGACTACAAGGCAGTTAATTTAGTTTCGGCTGTTATATTCAAAAAAGTCCCAAATAGGACTCTCTCTCAACTTTTAATGCAGCCAGCACGCTCATGTAAATGTCTATGACAACGCTAGCCCGGCAGTGTCCCGACCCAGACATCATGTGGCGTCACAGACCTGCGTGATGCGTAGGTTCAGATTAAAGCCCTGCGCGGAACTATTTTCTTCATCCCGCTCCCGCCCGCTGAATTTCTGACCACTCCGCAACGTATGCGTTACACTCCCGCCCGCACCCGCAATATGTATGTCCACTCCCGCCCGCACCCGCAAAACTCATAGAATTTAGTCCCGCACAGAGTAGAGATGCATTGATTTTGTATCGTCTCCGTCCCGCAGGAAAAAACACGTATTTGTATTGATATTATTAAAGAGATACATATCCCTCCTCAGCTTCATCTTCATACATTCCTCTTTGTGTAATTTACCCAGCTTAATTATTAAATATATTTTACAAATCCGTTAGGTTAAAATGTGTCTTGGCATGAACAGACAGCGCTCTTAGTAAGAAGAGCGGTGAGCGCACCCCCAACAACAGGTTAGATGACAGAGGCCATTGGCGTCTCTACCTGGTACGTTCACGAACTTCAGTACATAAGAATCAACAGCCGCTCAGCCTTCGCGTAGTCGCTATATTCACGAGATATTCATGCTAGCACTGATCCCGCGGGGTTTTTCCGCCCGCCCGCTCCCGCCCGCAGCACAATTCAAACCGCCCAATCCCGCGAGATTTGGGTTGGGTCCCGGGACCGCGGGACCCAATCCCAATGCAGCCCTCTAGTTCAGATACACAGTAAAACTAGCAGGTTGAAGTAAATAGACTTTATTTCAAACCAAAAGACTTATGTCTAACAAAGACGAAAACGAAGTATTTTTTGGGGTTAATATTAGTTAGTTTCAGTTAGTTTATACAAACAACAAACAGTTTTTAGTTAGTTTTCGTTTTTTTAAAACTCTCGTTTTATTTTTATTTCAGTTACTTGAAAATGTTTCAGTTCTAGTTTTAGTTAACTATAATAACCTTGTTGCCCACCCCTGCTTTAGTATGTAAGTAGTATTGACCTTCATGTCATCCCCATTTTTTCTGTCTTTCTGTCACACACACACACACACACACACACACACACACACACACACACACACACACACACACACACCACACACACACACACACGCTGCCTTGCGCACACACACGCCACGCACACACACACACACACACCTTCCTCTCTTGTGTTAAACCTCACTCCTCCTTTACAGAATAACATTACAAATATTCCTATTCTGATCTAGAATTCCTCAACATCATTCTATAAAGAGGACAGTTTTCTCAAACAGTTTAGGATCAAAGTTGTCTCCGTTGGTTCCAGCTTCGGCTGCTCCTCCTTCCAGCAGGTTTCCTCTCTGTCTGTATCTTCCAACTCTTTTTTTTTCATTTTCATGTCATATGACCCTCAGTGACGTTTTATCCAACAGATTTTCTGGAATGCTGTGGAAGTCCAGATGGAATTTCTACAGACCAGTAATAGTTCACCTCATCACATATTTCTGCACTTTGCCATCAGCAGAGAGAGACCACCATCTAATCCTTCTGAAAACTGCCCCCACCTCTCTGGTCCATCTGGACCCAACCATCATCATGAGTTTCCCTGTCAGATTCTCCCTCAATATTATCTACTCACAAAAACAGAAACAAAATGACAAAATATTAAGAGATCCATTATTGTTTATCAACATAAATCCTAATGATGATATAGTCTAAGATTTATTATTAAACTATAATATTCATGTGTTTATTAATACTAGATTCTAATCCAGAGCTCTGTGCTCCAACAGACTCCTGCTTGTGTGACACTGTCAGGTTTCAACAGAGCTGCTGCTTCACAGCACAGACTTCCCACACTCACGCGCACAGACTTCCCACTCCGTGCAGAGACTTCCTCACTCACGTGCACAGACTTCACAGTCACATGCACAGACTTCCACAGTCACATGCACAGACTTCCACAGTCACGTGCACAGACTTCCACTCACTCACATGCACAGACTTCCACACTCACGATGCACAGACTTCCTCACTCACGTGCACAGACTTCCACACTCACGTGCACAGACTTCCACACTCACGTGCACAGACTTCCACACTCCGTGCACAGACTTCCCACACTCACGTGCACAGACTTCCCACACTCATGCACAGACTTCCCACAGTCACGTGCACAGACTTCCACACTCACGTGCACAGACTTCCACACTCACATGCACAGACTTCCACTCTCACATGCACAGACTTCCACACTAACGTGCACAGACTTCCACACTCACGTGCACAGACTTCCTCACTCACGTGCACAGACTTCCCACACTCACGTGCACAGACTTCCACACTCACGTGCACAGACTTCCCACACTCACGTGCTGAACTTCCTGATCACATGCACGAACTTCCACCTCCGTGCACAGACTTCCACACTCGTGCACAGACTTCCACTCCACGTGCACAGACTTCCCACAGTCCCGTGCACAGACTTCCCACCAGTCCGCATTACCCAGACTTCCACACTCACGTGCACAGACTTCCACAGTCACGTGCACAGACTACAGTCACGTGCACAGACTTCCACACTCACATGCACAGACTTCCACAGTCACGTGCACAGACTTCCCCGCTCACGTGCACAGACTTCCACACTCACGTGCACAGACTTCCACACTCACGTGCACAGTCGTGCACTTCATTCCCACCAGAACCACATAGCAGAACATCCAACACTGCAGAGCCTCTACTAGCCTATACGCCTTTATTTACAACACCATGGTATTCTGGTCACTCAGTCCTACTGTGGGATTCTGGTCTCTCACCAATCTTTAGGATCTTCAGACTGTCCCATTCTGTACTTGGGGGGTCCTCACCTCCCCTCACAACAAACCCAGTGAACCAGCCTCCCGTCAGAGAACTGTTGGAGTTTCCAAACTCTAGGACACTTCATCACTTTTTCTTTTTCTCTTATTCTGTAAACATTATTGTCACTTTTCTTAAATAATCTAATTTTCCTAAATGGACAATTTTACAATTTACTGAGTTACTCACTTTGTGGACATCAGACACTTGGTTTGGCTACGCCCACTGCAGAATTTGATTGACACGTTTCTGCTTACCTTTGTAGGATGCACCCGTGTCGTCAGTCCACTGAGAAACCCTTCATCCAGGCCAAATTTAATCCAGAAAACCGTCCTCCATCCCCCTGTCTGTGCCTCCAAATTCTTGCCGTCTCGTCCGGCCTTCACAGATTCAGATGGTTCAGGACGTCCAAAAATGAAATGTGCAGAAATGAAAAGACACACAAGAGTCTGCATGAATTTTCAAACCTTTTCCAAAAGGGGAGAGGTGGAGAAACACGACCTGTTAGGCTCTGTGGCTGTCCTCTCTCTCTGTCCTCAAGGCTAAAAGGCTTTTTTATTATTCAGTAAGGGAAGATGTAAACAGACTAGATACGTCATTAGAATAGTGTGTTTCTGTCTAGTCTGCATTGCAGGTGTTGTGGCTCCATAAACACTCCAGTACAGAAAGAAAACAGAGACTAAAGTCAAAAACAGGCCTACTGGTGACCTTGGTACCTCTTATCTGTTACTGAAGGCAGGAATCAAGCAGATTTCTGCAATAAAATATACATGAATATATAGAATCCATTAAATGCAGAATAAAAAGAACATATAAAAATATAATGGAACCCCAGTTCATCTGTATTTATTTTAAAAAGCACAAAAGCATGCTGCTCTGTCTGCCCCTAGCTCTGGGGTGTGTGTGTGTGGGGGGGCTTCTGCCTCTGCTGCAGCGTTCAGTGTGATCAAGGTTCACTCTGAGAGACTCACATTCATTCAACACACCTGATTGTTCACCTTTACAC
>JAUDJI010001187.1:0-11319 GCA_037389245.1 Oryzias sinensis | reverse complement strand
GGGGGTTGTAGTGTGTAGGGTTGTGGGGTTATGGGGGGTGGCTGTGGGTGCGGGGCGATCCCTGGGTTGCTTAGGTCACGTGCCTGGGCTGGCTTGCGGAGACGGCCCCCATGGCTGCCACCTGGTACGGCTAAGCGCTCCTGTCTTGTGGCCTGGGGGCCGGACACTGGGTTCGCTTGTGCCTCTGGGCACTGGGGGGGGGCCCTGTAGGGGGGCCCTCTCTGTGCCTGGCCGGTGGGGTGGGCGGTCCCCTCCTCCCGGGATGCCTGGGTGCAGATGCTCGGGGGGCTCCTGGCCTGGGGGGCTCTCCTCCCCTCTCCTGGTCTGGCTGGTCTGGCTGGGTATGATCTGGTTCCCCTTATGAACACACGGTTCACGTCGGCAGCATGCATGTATCCCCACCCCCACGTCCAGGTGCACACTGCCACACAGCTCCCTGTCTGCTTCATCCCTCCTCCTTACCCACAGTGTATTGATGGACAGATTTTTTCTGTAGAACAGATGTTATTACATCCCAAGAAGTCAGAACCGCTCTAAAACATCTTTAGAACGGGAAAGCTCCCAGTATTTGTGCCATAACCGCTGAAATGTTAAAATCAGGTGGAGACGGCATGATCGCTAACCCACATCTGTAACCCTTGTGCTATCCTAGGCACTTTAGTGGGACTAGATGACCCAATTCCCAATGTTAGACAGTGCGTTGAACCTTTTTTCCTCAATGATTTGTGATCTTCACTGGTGTCCATGGATTACATGAAATCTTTCCACCTTCATCCACCTTTGTCATGGTAGGGAGAACAAGTCAATGTAAGGTTGGGGTCATGTAGCACAAGGGTCAATGAGGCGTGGGAGTCATGGGCCGCATTTACACTGCATGGTTCAAGTGACCCAATTCCGATTTTTTCCTCTCATTTGGCACAGATCGGATATGATCGGTGAACGTGTAAGTAGGACAAAAGCGCATGGATTCCGTTTTTCTCAGATCGGATACAGGCCTCACTCATATGTGGAAATAAATCGGAAACGAATCGGATACGTGCATTTGCGTGTGCCATGTAAGCAGACAAATCGGATATTCCCCAGTAAATGTGAGTCGTAAGTCAGTGACATCAACTCAGGACACCACCAACTGAGATCACATGACTTATGAAGGTGCTTTATGTCCGCTGATTTTGCTGTCAGCTGTTACCTTTCAGCCTCAGGCTTCAGACCGTAGTTGGAAACCGCTGTTAAAGTTTTGGAGTCTCTCTTAACCCACTCTGGAGGCTGAGGGTTTCGAACGGGAAAGTGAACCCCGAAGGAGAATCCGCCTTCGGCCCTGGAGAAAATCTCCCGTGCGTTTCTGACCACGGTCGGAAAAAGAGAAGTCATCGCGCAGGAAAGGTTCAACACTTGGATCAAACTGTTAGTACAGCACGTCTGCAAACACTTCTTCATTCAAAACTCAGAGAGAGCCGAGCAGCCCTCCTTTTTCCTCTCCCGCGCATCCCCTCAGGAGCACCCAAGGCAACGCCTCCTTCCGTCGCTGCGTTGCCTCCATGACAACCGAATTCACAAAAGTCAGGAGGTCCTGACTTTTGTGCTACGTAATGCTGCTACGTAGTTGTCAGAATGTCTATGTTTGATACTTTCAGCATTGTATAGTGTGAATGCAAAAATCGGATACGGGTCACTTTTAATAGATGATGTAAGCGGGTCATCAAAAAAATCAGATATAGTCAGAAAATCGGATATGGCATCAAGACCTGCAGTGTAAAGGCAGCCATAGAGACTTCCAATGGACTGGACTAGAGGGGCTATCCTGCCTCTCTGAGAGGCAAGGGTGATAAGCTTATCTGCAACAACCACAGAGGCATAACACTTCTCTCCATTCTTAGCAAGATCTTCACCAGGATCTTTCTCAACCGTGCTCTCCCAGCCATCAGAAGCAGCCGACATTCCCAGCAGGCTGGCTTCATGCCCAGCCGCTCCACAACAGACCACATCTCTGCCGTCCGTCTTCTCATGGAGAAGACCTATGAATTCCGTAAAGATCACCATGTCTACAATGTGTTTTATAGATCTAAAGGCTGCATTTGACACCGTTTGCCATACCTCACTGTGGATTAGCCTAAAGACCCTTGGAGTACCATCCAAGATTGTCTCTCTGTTTGGTTTGGTCTGCTCTACAGCAATGCAGAAAGCTGTGTCCGCGTAAATGGCAAAGACTCAGATTGGTTTCCCATCTCCAGTGGTGTTCACCAGGGCTGTGTGGCAGCTCCCGATATTTTTAACTGCATCATAGATCAGCTGATGTCCCGGGTCTGTGAGCAAGTCCCTGAAGTGTTTCTTGGTAGTTACCATTTGACTGACCTGGAGTATGCCGACGACACCATCCTGTTCAGCACATCCCTCAGCCAGCTAAAAAACAGTCTAAGCATGTACAGCGAAGAAGCAAAAAAGTATCGTCTCAAGGTGAACTGGACAAAAACCAAAATCATGCAAGTTGGTGATGGCCCTGACCCACCCCCTCTCCGGCTCGGCAACGATGTAATTGAGCCTGTGAAGAGCTTTGCATACCTGAGATCCATTGTGACGGCTAACGATGACCTAAAACCAGAGATCACCTGCACGCAGAGGGGCACTGGCAGCATCAGCTCTGCAGTCTCTCAAAAAACCACAGTGGCGTCATTAAAATATAACGCGCAAGACAAAGGTCCAGATCTACAACCTAGCTGTACTTTCCATCCTGCTTTATGGTTCGGAGACATGGCCCTTAAATGAGAGCTTGGCCGCAAGAATAGATAGCTTTGACAGCAGGGCTCTTAAGACCATTGACAACATCAAGTGGCCCCAACGTGTCTCTAACAGAGCCTTAAGTACCCAAACCTGCCAGCCCCAAGCTTCCTGCCTTACTGCGCATTGCCGCAGATGGTTTGGCCACGTTCTCCATCTTCCCTCTTACCATCCGACGCAAGCCATCTTGCAGTTTACACAGGGGTTGAGGGCTGGAAATAACCTCAAGGCAAACCCTGTCCTCGGTGGACAGACGTCATTGCGGGAGATTTTAAACCAAGTGTCATGGTTTGAGTTTGTTGTGTCTTGGTTTTAGTTCTTGTTTGGTTCTGTTTCCTGTTTTATTTTGAAAGGTTTCCTGTCTTGTCTTGTTTCTTGAGTTTTACTTCCTTTGGTCCCCATCTGCCCTGATTGTGTTCACCTGTGTCTTGTCTGCCCTGTCTGTATATTAGTCTTGTCTCTGCCTTCCTCCTGTGCTGGTCCATTAGCTTTGTCATGGTGTTTGTGTCATCCTGTCTTCATGCCTTGTTCCATGTTTCAAGCCACGTCAAAGTAAGTTTTGTTTGTTTTGTAAACCTGCTCTGCAGCGCTTTTGGTTATTAAACCCCCTTGTCCTTGATCCGCGTGCCTCCGTCTCTGGGTCTGGGTGGAAAGGTGACAACGTGAAAGGTGTTGGGCATTTGGAGAAAGACCTTTATTTTTTTAGAGATAGACAATCTGAATGTTTCAATATTAGCTTTTAACTTTTGCTTTTATCTATTCCAGCATGATTGTGGCAAAGTGCACAAAGCAAGACCCAGAAAGACATGGTTGGAAGGGTTTCGCACGAAAAAAGAGACTGAGCCACATAGACCTCTGACCCCAATTCTAACAAACACACCTTAGATTAAATGGAACAAGTCACATCTTTTCTTTGTCTTACCACATGAACGTTTCTCAAACTTCACTAGAAACACCCCACAATCCAGAGCACAGCCCTCTTGAAATGTTCACTTTAACTACTGTAACTAAACACAGTATCTTTTCACAGAATTATATATTCTGACAGATGGCTGTCAGAAAATTTCAATTTAATAGAAGAACAAATCTCTTTTTTTTCTAAAAGCAGCAATGGCTTTTTTCAATTTGTTACATTAGGTGACATTTATGTCTTAGATGTCTTTAGTTAACATTTTTCAATTCTGGCCTTGATAAAGTTCAGAAACAGATTTCTTTTGGAAGATGCTTAATGTGATGTGTTTAGTTCCCCTACAGCACAAAGCTTATGAAAAGGAGGCCATCAACTTCCACTTAGGGCTGCATAACTCATAGCAAAATGCATCAAGGGAAACCAAATAATGAATCTGCAAGAAACAAATGGGAAATAGAAGACAAGGACAATCAGAAATGTACCTTCAAAAAGAAAAACAAAATTGAAAAAAAAAGGATATTTACGAATGAGTATTGTAATATATACATGTAACCTTTTTAAATACAAAAACATTTTTTATTTATTCTAGGCTTCAAAAATGAAGCTACAGAAGGTAATCATTTTTGTATTTTTCTAATTATTATTTAATTGTATTGGTATTTATTTATTCACAAAACTTGTTTTCAATCTGACAGTAAGTCAAAAAGGCTGCCCAATCCCAACACATGGGTTAAAAAAAGGTTTGTTAATTGGAGTTTTTTTTCTTTTTAATAGAAACATTTTGGTATTTCTGTACATTTATGAGTGACTTTCACTTTTGCCTTTCTTGTGCATATGCAGCCGCAATATGGATGTCAGCTTTAATTACATGTGAAACAACTTTATTTACAACCATCCCTATTAGTGAACAAAGAGAAACCTTATATGCATGAGCAGGTGTACAGGTTTGAAGCTGTGCATTGGTGTGACTAAATGTCTAACAAATGTTCTCAGCTGTCACTTGGCAGACAGTAAATTGTGCATAGATGAATACCTAACGAGGTGCAATGGATAGAGATGCATCTGTCTGGGGTCAGTGCAACAATGTTTAAACCTGTGACTGCTGTCCACAACATATGGCAGAAGTGTTAACAAAATTCACAGTCAAATGTGTGACTTTGCAAACGGGTAGGCTTTACATCATTAAAGACTACCCGAAAACTTGATGACACAGTCTTTTCATTATGCCTAATGAAATATGAGGATAAGTCACCCCGGATTATGAGTTGCAGGAGCAAAAAAAGGCGTGAGTATAAGTCACACTTTCGGAAGAAGATAAAACCCACCAAGTTTAGTGTAACGCTGCTTTCACACCAAACAAGATTCACACATCAAATTTGTGTCCGCAGCATCTTTTTTGCACTGAAAAAACAACAGCGGACACAAATTAGCTGCTGGACGCTTTTCCAAAAAAGTGTTCATAAACAACACACTTTTTTCACACGTGGGAGCAGCTACCGCCTTGTTTTTAGCCACATCGCTACATGGAAGCATTGACTGTATATCTTTTTGACAATGTTCAGACACGGATGACATTATGAGATCAGATTTATTCTTTTGAATCCTTTTGAAGAGCCCGACAAAATGGTTAATAATCACGTCTCCATTTCTGAGTTCATGAGAACATTCAATCTTTTTTTTTGTCAGGAGCTGAATGAGGCCACTTTCAGCAGTACCTCCATGTCTCTGTGCTCCAGTTTGAGGATTTGCTGTCCCGCATTTATCCAAGGAAGGAAGAAATAAAAACAAAATAATAAAGTCTTTTAGCAATTAAGAAAAATATGAGGTTCAGGAGTAGAACAATCAGATTTTCCTCCAAGTTTGTTTTGAACAGCGCTTCTTGCGTTACTGACGGTAGCAAATAGTGATGCACACACATACAGTCCCCTCTAGTGCCCTCTTAGCAGGAAACAACAGTTGTTAGCGGGGAAATAACAAACATATGGGCCTATTTATGTTTAAGAAAAAATCACATATAAGCTGCTCATGGGTATAAGACAAATCCCTGGCTAAACCATGCAAAAACGCGACCTTTACTCCAAAAAATATGGTACATTTTTATTATTTAACAACCCCTTTTTTTAAAAGTGCTGGGCATGACTAGAGAAGCTACACTGCAAAGGACAGTCAGAGAATGAAGATTCTAACCACCACCCACACAAGAAGAAGCTGTCAAGACATCCCTGAACACAATCAGAATTCACACACACACACACCGAGATGAAAGTGGAGCAGTCAGATCTGAGCACAGTTGGATATGTGGAATAGTAAGTCAAACAGTGCAGGAAGGGGGAGTATGTTAGAGAGGAGTGTGAATTCAGTGTCCGTGCTCACTTTTAGGTAATTCTTATAAGTGTGGAGACTGAAAACATGATCGCGTTTAGGCCAAAATGTCACAGTGTGTAAGTGTGTCTGTTCAGGTGAGCACAGAATGGGAAAACTATAACACCAGCTCTAAGATGCTTGAAAAGCAAAGCATTTCTCCAGCCTCCACAGGTACCTGAACACATCCACTTCAAAGACGTAAAAAAATAACTCTACGAAAACATTATTGGGGGACGGACAGGTCGTGTAAAAATGCTATCAAAATTCCATATGCTGCAATCACAGTTTAAAAAAGTGAGTGCACTGCCTCTGGCACAGACATGCAGACACGTGCAGTGTTCCCCTACATAGAAACTCTTAAGATAGCCCTGGTAAAGGGCGATGAGGGACAAAGGTGAAAAAGACAGCGGCCATATGGCTGTCATAAAAAATAATAAAAAACATTAATTTTGAGTGCAAACTGGGAACAGTTGGTTATTCTCTAGAGAAAAACTTTAAATTGGGGTGAGATAACAAATAATAAATGAAGCTAGAAGTTAAGGCTTATATGGAGTTGAAACATTTATAAAGCCTCAGATTGCTTTCCAACATGAAACTGGATTGTATTGGGGGGGCTTCAGTGGCCCATTCAGGAAATACACACCCCTGTTAACAAAAATGAATACAAACTAGAGAGAACCATAAAAAAGTAGCTCATGATATCTTAACTTTGTCCCTATAAGCTATAGCTCAGTTTTCTTACCATGTAAGCTCAAGAAAAATTACATTTTTACATCTCACTAATGTATTAGTTAAAAAATCAATCCATTCAAACATCAAGCTGTTCTTACTCAATACTTGTAGATGTCCCCTCTGTCAAACATTTTCTGAAAATTCTGAACAGAGTCCAGTGCACCATCATCAGCAGAAACAGCAGCTGCGGCATCAATATGTCAGCTTTTTCTTTTTGTTCTTGAATGGTTTTACAATTCACGCATGACGCTAGGTTCACACTGCCCTCAGCAACATGCATTCAAGCGACTGTTTTGTTTTCAATAAAATACTGTGTGTAAAAGCACGTTTTAGCATTCTGTATTCAAAATTTTCGCTATGCAGGTTTCTCTGACCGTTTTGCGGCTCTACATGTAAGACGCATGTCCATTAAATGCACCTTGAAAATTATACCAGGTCAAAGTTTCACCGATCACAGACTTGAATTTGGTAATGAAATATGGAGGAAGTCCCTTTAAATTTACTAAAGTGCCAAGCGTTTGGAAATTGATCATGGAGGAGGAATTAATAGTTGATTATTGCTGACACATAGACATATTTTAAGCACGCTTGAGATGACCTAATTTATCTTGAATGTTCTCAGCGAGTTTCAACAGGTTATACAAAAGTGCAAATAAACTAATGTGTTTTAGTTATATTATTTATATGCATATGAGCACATTTCACTTAATTAAATCATCATTGAATTTTTCCATTTCAAGAAAATGTTACATTTTTTGTTACACTGTTGTTAGTTGTTTCAAATTATTTAATCAAATTGAAATCAATGTTGTCATGGTACACCCTTTTAAAATAATTTGATGTACACAATTAACGTATGACTACATTTATATTTAGAAATTTATTTACTTGTAATTTTCTCTGGTCCCCTGCCGAACTTTTCATCATTTAATTGCTGGGTTTCTAGATGGTGCCCAGAAAACGGCGTTGGTTTTGTGAATAACTGGAGCGCGTTTTGGGGGAAGCCCGGTCTCATGCAGAGAGACGGCGACCATCCTACTCTGGACGGTACCGCTCTTCTTTCTAGAAACATTTCTGCTAGCCTTAGTCGGTCAACCTGACAACCCAGAGACAAGACCCGGGCGCAGAGCAGCAGTGTAAAACGCTCCTCTGAGTCTCCCTTAGGGTTATTGCCGGTGCAAAACCCATGCAGGGAAAGTCAAGCAGGTTCAAGCTTTAGCTTATGTGCTGAAAGACAAGTGAAAGGAGCGCATCATAGAAACCTTTAAGTGACAGTCAGCAGTTCTCACAAGCAGAATTATGATGTCATTAAACATTTGATCCATTTCCTCTAAGTCTCTCTTAGTCAATGAGTTAATCACTGATAACAACCTTAGTCTTCTAGCCTTAACAGAAACTTGGCTCCAACAGGATGACTATGTTAGATTGAATGAAGCAACCCCCCCCCCCACTTATGCCAACTATCAGAAATCCAGGATTTCAGTGAAAGGAGGTGGTTTGGCAGTAATATCACAGTCTAGCTTACTTCTCAGCCCTAAAGTTAAAAATGCTTATAATTCATTTGAAAACATCATATTGTCTTTAAGTCACCCAAACAGGAAGACTCAAAGACCTGTTTTATTTATAATTATTTACCCCCCCCCCCCCCCGGCCCATATTCAGAATTTTTATCTCAGTTTTCCGACTTCCTATCGACTATTGTCTTAGATTCTGATCAAACTATAATAATAGGGTATTTTAAAATTCATGTTGATGACCCCAGTGACTGTCTAGGAAATGCTTTTGCAGCTTTATTAGATGATGTTGGTTTCTCCCAAAGTGTGAATGAACCCACTCACTGTCATAAGCACACCCTGGACCTTGTTCTAACCCATGGTATAGAGATCAGCCAGCTGAGTGTCCTTCCTCTTAACCCCCTCATTTCTGATCACTTTCTGATTACCTTCCAGTTTACATTAGAACATGCTACTGCCCCAGTGAGTAAGAAACAGCTTAGAAGAACCTTAACTGACCGTTCTGTGTCTGAGTTTAAACACACAGTTCAGCCAGTACTTAGTGATATTCTGAGAAAATACTCTGAGACCAGCTCCCATAGCATCAGTCCTAATATAAATGACCACTCTGTTAATGATGCCTTACAAGCCCTCAGAAGTACACTTGATGTTGTTGCCCCCTTGAAACCTAAGTTCGTGACAAAACCGAGTAGCACCGTTGTTTAACGCTGAAACACGTTCTCTTAAACAAGATATCCGTTAGTTGGAAAGAGAATGGCGCCGCTCCGGTTCAGAGCAGTCTCTGAATACCTGGAAACATAGCCTTTAAAATTATTATTAATTTCTTTTTTATTTTTTTATTAACTTGTTCTGTCCAACAGCTGAGCAAACAGATAAGAGCTGAAGGCTTTTTGTGTTGGACAGGTTTTACTATCACAAAAAAAGGTTATATAGCTTCGAGAAACCAGGGTGTAGATTTGTATTAACCCCTTTTTGTTGTATTATTTTTTATTTATTTGTTACATTTAGTGTGTGTGGGGAGGGAGAGGGGAAGAATGTGAGGGGGAGGGGTGGAAGAGAGTAAAAGGAAAAGAGGTGAGAAAGTGGGGGATACAAGTACTGATTTGCTCGCATTCTGACTCTCGTCGAGGACAGACGTGTTTTCCTCTCGCTCCTCCTGTGTCTGCCCTTCCCCAAGGCTTTTTGTCCTGTCTGCCCGAGAGGTGCATTCTTCACCCTTCTGAAGCCGCTGCTTTTCTGCACTCTGGAAATGGATCTGATCAGCTGGTCTCTAAATTCGATCGACAAAGTGTTTTCCACACTAAGGAACGGGAAAGCGGACCCTTCCTGCCCGGACGGCACCCACGCGGCTGGATACACCATCGATCCATGGGGCAAGTGGAGGCTGGTGTGCCTGGCCCAGCTGTCTGTGGAGGATGTCGAGGACGTGTACCTATTTGGATTTCTGATAATTGGATTCCTCCTAATTGGGATCGGAGGATTTCTAATTTATCAGGTGGTCGGGGAGCAGAAGATAGAGAGAGGCAATCAATCGAAGCTCCTGGGAAAGATTTTTCGGGGCGGAGAGACTCAGATCGAGAAACTTTCACAAGCGGATCAAAAGCTCTGTGCTTGTCTTGCCCACTTGAGCAGATTGCTTGAGACCCCTGAACTTGTGCGGAAGATGGATGCCACCTTGGAGCAAGTTTCTGCCCGGATTTGAGGGAAGACTGGGCTAAATTCACCCACTTTTCTTTCGGATTAAACTCTGCCTCACACAAAGCGAAGAGCCAGTCAAGGACTTTGCCGGCAGAACAAACAACCTGCTGGCGCCCAAAAGTATTTTATCTAATCAGACCCCCCGAAGGAGCTGTGGACAACTGTCCTTGGCTCCCACCAAAACAAAGCCGCTTCTACGGAGTGGACTACAGCAGCTGTTCTTGAGGGTTGATAACTGCAACTCACCCCCCTCCTGCTTGTCCTCGGCTTCCCAACCCCCTCCCTCCCTCCTCTGTGTGCTGCCCGGAAGATGTGCCTGGCTCACGGAGCTGCACCTGATGGACAGACTCATGGGGGGCCCCCAACTCCCGCCCACCACCGTTCCCCCCCTGAGCCTCATGTACTGTGTCTTTGTCTGAATATGTGCCATTTTGTGTTTAAACGGTGTAGTTTTTTCTTGTATCAACACATTGTACGCAGTGTAGGGATACGACTTTTTTTGTCACCAAACCCAACCCTGGCCCTCTTCGTGGTCCACCTGCATGCTTTATAAAGGTGCGCCGGCGCAGGTCATCTAAGGCGCTCGGCTGCATTGACCTCAGTAACCTCTCGAGATGTGTGTGTATCCTGTGTTGTTGTCTGTCTGAACTTCTTCATCGAGATGTACTGGAACTGAGTTTCTCCTTGTGGGATTAATAAAGTTTTCATTCATTCATTTGAATAAGTTATTATTTTAAGCTGTAACAATTATACCAGATCTGCTGGAAAGACAAATGTTACATCAAAGGTGAAATTCTGACACGAAGACGAGCGGAAAATATCTGTCCATCAATACACTGTGGGTAAGGAGGAGGGATGAAGCAGACAGGGAGCAGTGTGGCAGTGTGCACGTGTGGGTGGAGATACATGCATGCTGCCGAAGTGAACCGTGTGTTCATAAGGGGAACCAGATCCTACCCAGCCAGACCAGGAGAGGGGAGGAGAGCCCCCCAGGCCAGGAGCCCCCCCAGCATCGGGACCCAGGCAGCCCGGGAGGGGGGGGGACCACCCACCCAATTAGCCAGGCGAAGAGAAGGTCCCCCTACAGGGGCCCCCCAAACGCCCAGAGGCATAAGCGAACCCGGTGTCCGGTCCCCAGGCCACAAGACAGGAGCGCTTAGCCGTACCAGGCGGCAAACATGGGGGCCACCGGGCACCGGGACAAGGGAGAGGGACCCGACCGGCGCCCCGTCTCCGCAAGCCAGCCCCGGTACGTGACCTGATCAATCCAGAGATCGCCACGCACTCACAGCCCCCCCCCATAACCCTACACACTACAGCCCCCCC
>JAUDJI010001186.1:0-11323 GCA_037389245.1 Oryzias sinensis | reverse complement strand
AGAAAAACAGTACAAAAAAATGGGGTTGAAAGGGCAAGCAATGCACGCTATGAGCCACATGTCAACTGATAATAACAAAAACACCAATGGGTGAGTTATATCTGAACTATTTAGAAGGGTTTAAAGTTATGTTAGTTATTTGTTTGCCTGTGCTAAAAACAATTTAGAAAGGAAAAGCTACCTTGGTCCCAGGAACTGTGAACCAATATCTGTCTTCCACCCCAGTCCCTTCCAGAAGCAAGGCTTCAGCCCTTAACCACCATCAGCATCAAGCATCTGGGATTTATCCGTCTGTGGTATTGACTGTAAAACAGAGTTGAACTGCGTCATTCCTCCTCCCTTTGTGTGCCAAACAACATGCATCAGCTGGCTCCAAGAAGCTTAAATCCTATAGACTTCTATAGAGAAATAAACAGCCATTACTCAGTCATTCTATTTGTCAGAATAGCTATTTTTGCTCTGATACCTTTTTTAACATGTTCTTGATAGTCCTCATTTTTTTATTTCATGATAGTTTTTCTGTAGTGCCAGTTATTCTAACGAACCGATCAGAAGCCTCAATCAAAGGATGTGGTCTCCCGTTGTACATTTAAAACTTTTGATTTATATTCATATTCTCCTGAGCCTGCTTTCAAGTGGTAGGGGTGTGGACTTCCAACAAGCTCACTTCTGATTGTTGAGAGTGGTTGGAATAGAAATGTTGACTCAGACCAACTTGAACCAATCACATGGCAATGGCTGTATAGTGAAAATATAATGACTCAATTCAAGACATTTCATTGGAGCCTGAAGCAAATCATTTTCCATGGGTGACATCACACTTACTCAGTCCATTTCCTATATACAGTCTATGATCTGAGTTGATTCCACGTATGCCACCAACCCAGAATCTAACTGTCAAAACTCCATGGACTTATTTGTTTCTGCACATTTTTCTGTCTTTGAGAAGTCTCCAAACAGACCCCTCAAAGCAATAGTTCCCAACTCAATTTTCTAAATAGAAAGCCATAAACATCTAAAAGGGTTTTCAAACCTGGCTGGCTGTACATAAGTTTAGTTTTGGTGTAAAGGGGAAATTTTCAACATGGAAGTCAATAGGATTTTCCTGAAACCAGCCTCTAGTGGCAATTTCAGGAACTGCAGCATTTTGAACTTTTAACAATATGTGGGTGCTGAGGACCCCACTTCCAGGAAAGACGAAATATTTCATAAATCTAATGATTGTAAAACTTTAAATGTGTTTTGTGTATTACTTCAGGATTTTAAGTGATGGTTTCCCATCCAGCTTTCCATCATTTTTACGCCAGAAAACAAAACAGTAGTGTCAGGAATCATTGTACTATCGTAGCCAAATATTTGAAGTCGTCCTGGTCCTCATGATGCCTAAAACAAATGATATGAGATGGAAAATATTGAACAGACAGCTCTCAGTTATTTTTTTGTACCTCACACCCTGAGTGTCTACGGATGGTTTTCCTTTTTAAGGCAACTGGGGCCGAGTTCCTCTCCCTCAAGTGTTGCCATTAACAACCTGCACCGTCTCACCATGTGAGGACGCAGCAGAGTCCCAGCGGCGGTCGCTGCTGCATCTTCACATTGTTATGTCATGAGCTCACGGAGGCATGGAATTAAACAAATCCCTCTAAAGGAAAAAAATTTAACAGAGCCCCTTGTAGAATCAATAGTTAGTGTCATTGATTTATAATGAAGCAGATGATGCTGCTTTACGGGACAAACAGACTGAATCAGGATGAAAATGCTAAAGATGAAAGTATTTTCATGTTCTTGTTGGAATTGGAATTTTTTGGATTTTAAAAGCATATAAAAGGTTTATAACTCAGTCAAAAACATTTTTTTTCTAATGTGGACAGTTATTTATGTAGGTCCCTCAGGTTCTAGCCATGTGTGTAATTTTAGTGGTGCTTAAAATCACTCCAGGGGTGTACTTTCGTTATTTGTTTTGTTTTTCTTTTGTTTCTTCTCCTGTCCAACAGCTGAGCAAACAGATCAGAGCTGAACACCTCTTGTGTTAGACATATTTTACTGTTACAATAGGGGCTTAGGAATTTTGTAACACGCGATTTGTATATTTTAATAAACCCCTTTTGTGTTTGAGCCTAAACTCTATTTCAATTACATTTCTTGTTGGAACAGAAGAAAGGGGAGAAAGTAAAAAAAGGGTGAGGTTAAGAAAGTCGCAGGGGTAGAACCATGGCCGGCCCTCCCTATACGCGAATTACGCAGCCGCGTAGGGCCCCCGTCACCACCAGGGCCCCGAAGTGGCGACAAAAATTAAATAAAGAAAGACCCAAATCTGGCAACCCATTTCATAGAACTTCCGTACCAATGTGCACTCTTGTGCAAAAGAAAGTTGCCGGCACTTCAATGATCCCCCCGTCAGCACACCTGAACCAAACTGGCAACCCAAATAATGACGTTACGCCACTCTTAGCAAAGATTGGTCAACATATTTGCATCTGAGCCTGGCAGAGTGTGCATTTAGGAGAGGAGTTTGTTTCAATAAAGTTGGGGAAAAGAAAAAAACAAGCACATTTTGTCACGCTGATCAAAGCGACAACAAGAGAACTTCATGCCACAGAAAAAGATGAAGGACTTCAACATCAATCTAAAGGTAAGTTTGGAAGATGTTGGGGCAGTATTCTTTTTACATTATCCAGTATTTCTGTGCAGCTGCGCAATTTTTACATAAGATACTAATCGATCCGAGGTGAAGTTTGCACATAACGACCCCGTTTGTCGTAGTTTCCAATGGAAAACTCGAAAATAATTCTGATTCAGTTTCCTCTGCTCTCAAAAAGTATCAAAAATATTGGAGGTGGTGCAGCGTCCACATCCCAAGATGTTCCTGACATCACTGAAGATGTCATCTCAGGTAATTTTAAAAGCATGTAAAATCATTAAAAAAGACAGTGTCTGCATAACCCTTTTTTCATAAACAGCAGCTGAAAAGTATGGAGCCCCAAACTGTTCATAATTAAATTGATAAACATATGATCTCATGCAAATAGACAATCAACCAATAAATCTCTTATAAATATATAAAAAGATCATGAAATTGTGAAAAACCTGCACACAGATTTTAAATGAGCCACTAAACTATTAGTAGTTTTCTGCTTTAGGTATTTTATTAGCTTTATCATTGATCATTGTTCAATAATAATTCTTGTTTTTTTAGCTGCAGAAGAAACTCCTATCACCACATCTACTGTTGATAGGGAAAACATTTGACTGTTTGACTTTTCCCTGTTTGCTTTTATTGAAGTTCTGTATCTCATGTTCCAGAGGCTCCAACAGAGGCGTGTATGGAAGAGGAGCAGACTGGATCCAAAATTCCACCAACCGGTACCTCAAATCCAGTTGGTCCAGCTGAATGACCAACCACACTCTCTGATCCAGTAAGAATGGATTTGGTGCAAAGAGGTCCTTTTCAGACTGAGAAAGACTCTGACTTTCCAAAATCCCCCTCATTGAGCTGTTGTGTTCTTTATGTTGGATTGTTTTATCATTATTTGATTTTCTTTTAAATTGCTGTTTTTAATAAGTTGGAGTTTTGGGAATGTCATTTGTTGAGTGCCTAATGTTACATTAAAAACATATATATATTTATATATACATTTGTCATTCTTTTTTTTCTTCTTTGCATTTAAAATTTGATCGGCACCACTTAATGTGCATCCAACATGCAGGCAATATACTGTATTCAATTCTTTGGCAGCAAAAATAATTCACAAATGTATTAATAGAGATATCTCATTTATATTACAACAAAAGTAGCGTTTTTTTGGTGCTGCTGATCAGGTAGAGGGCCCACAAATTAAATTTCGCTTAGGGCCCCCAGAAGACCAGGGCCAGCCCTGGGTAGAACCACAAAGCAAGTTGCTGGAGGTTTATCATCAAGTATAGATGTTTGTCAAGAGAGTGGGGTTCTTTTTCATTTCTTAAAAAAAATAAATAAATAAATAAATTCTGTATTTTTTTTTTTAAATCTAACATGTACTGGTATTTCCACGAAATATAATCATACATCTAATTTCTTGCTTAGTTACAACTTTTGTTATAGTTATAAGTATATAGCTATCGTTATAACTAAGACCCTCCTTAGAGCGCGGAGGAGGGTCTAAGGGCAGGGATGCCCAGTTTAGTTTAATCTGTTTATTTAATTAAATTAATAATTTTCCTATTGAATTCTATGTATTTTATGTCTTTTGATTTTGCACATACTTTACAATTACTGGTATGAAGCCTGTTGAGATGACTGATATTCTGATTTTGGGCTTTATAAATAAAACTGAATTGAATTAAGTTGAAATTAGTGTCTTTGCCTGTTTTAAGACCTATTCAGATGAAGCTCATGTTTTTTTTTTTAACATGTTCTTGTGGCATTTTCGTCATGATGGAAGACAATTATAAAGAAAATTGACCTTAGAATTGCATTTCTGAGTTTTTCTTGTGAAGCAAAGCTTGTAGTTGTGACATAGATGTCTTTGTTCACCTTGTCTGAGATGGAATCTTGCTCCAAACTGTACGGCCAATATTGCTCACCCTTTATATTGCACCAATAATGTTAGGTTGGGGGTGTAAGGGGTGTAAGTAAGTAAACCGATGGTTAACAGGAAGTAGGGACAGGCTTACTCTCAACGGTCCCACCCACAACTCAGAGCTGAATTCTAATGAACTCCTGCTGCTCTGCAGAAACGGTGTCCTTGAAAATGACACGTGTTTCTAGTTTCTGGCTAAAAACTGCAAAATCATAATAAAAAAGACCCCTGGGAACATTTTACAATGAATCAAAAGGTGATCGGAGTTAGACTTTAAGAACCTGAAATTAAGAAGACACCATCTCTTTAAAACATAATCTGGTCTGTAGTGGTCAAATCAGTAATCTCTATACCAAATGGGTCAATACAAACTTTTTATAAGTAAGGTTTTTACTCAGAGTGAGGGGCCTAAAAATTCGATCTAACTGGTTAAATACTTGTTATTCAGTTTTTAAAATCTCTACTTGGTGTATTGAAATGCAACATTTGTTGACAATTAAATGGTAAAAGACGTATAATCTCCTACAGTCTTTGTCCCGTTCACCCATTCATTCTTGATAATCCAGTTACACCATTTTAAAAATGTGTGGGCCGTTATGTGCCGTATTCATGAACATTCATGTTAGCATTTTTTTCATCCTAAACTAACATTGTTGTGAGCAAAATCCTTTCATCAATGGTTTAAAAAAAACATCTTAATTTTAAAGAGTTTACATTTTCTGCCAGTTCTTTGATTTGGTGGGCTTTGCAGGGTGGGGTGGAAAGAAAATACACATGGATAAGTTATTCTTATTTTGAAAATTAGCTTAAAAAAAATCAGCCCAAAGTGTTTTTGAAATTTTACGGAGGAAGCCATTTTGAAATGAGTAAGAAAACCCCTTCTACCGCCCCTACTGGAACGATAATCCACTGCAGGGCAGAAAACAAAGTATCCCCTTTCATTTGTTGCAACCTGGGGGTTAGCCCCTAATGCTCATGGGAAGTGAGGAGTTTTGGGGTGAAAACCTTGAGTGAGAGGGCTGGAAGCATAAGTGACATCCATGCTGTTTGGGCTGTTTGTATGTACTTGAATAAACTGGCTTGATGATGAAAAGGAATCTTTGGTTGTCTGCCTGTTACCTCCTGCCTGAGACTGTCCAGGGTGGTGCGGTGCATGGGGCATGGATAGCTCTCCTATGAAGCCACTTCATTAGTAGTTTGGCTTTTACTTCCCCACTAAAGTAACATCCCTGCTGGGTCATTACCTCATGTGCTACCCTAGGCACTTTAACATTGGGAGTTGGGTCATCTAGACCCGTGTTTTTCAACCTTTTCTGAGCCACGGCACACTTTAACCTTAAAAAAAATCCCGCGGCACACCAGGATCCAAAAAGAAAAAAAAAAACGGAGAAACTCAGTCTGTATTGATCTACAGCCCCTCCACAATCTCACATGCATTTTGGAGATAATTGTGGCAGAAAAAGCTGGAAACTGCAGCTTTTTTTCTAAAAGATGCAATAAAAGTTAAGTTAGAAGATGTAAAAACAGTTTGATGTGTGTTCGTTGATTTCAAGATGTTTAACAACAGATCTCCTTGAGCGCTGCACTCTCACAACCCAATGCATCATGGGAGATGTAGTGCATTAAACGGCCGGCGGAGATCGCCTTTCGGAGCTTAATTGTTTTGTTCACTTGTTCCACGGTCTGATACCGGATTCTGTGGAAAGCTGCACCGATAAAGACAAGCTTTAGCTGGTATTTATGTTAGAACTGAGCGACTTTACGAGCTAAATCGGGACAAGGAAGTGAAGACTTGAACCACTTCTGATTGGTCAGACTGATGACATGTGATTAAGCTCCCCAAGAATGATTGGTGGAGACAGTTAAAGGGACGGAACTTTTCCAAAATACAGCCAGAGCTACAGCTGAATCGCGGTGCGGTCATTCTTATCAAAATGACTTTAATAAAATAAAATAAACGCAAAGAAAAAGTATTTTACGATCTTTTACATTCCTAACTCCTCAGTTTTTTATCAGGGCCTGTTTGGATGAACAGAGAGCTGAAATCCTGGAGATGGGAAATGTTTTTATATCAGTTATGAGGGCAATTTCCCATGGCACACTTGACCATCTCCCACTGGTTGAAAAACACTGATCTAGACTCACTAGACAGTGCTCTGAACCTTTTTTCTTCAATGATTTGTGATCTTCACAGGTGTCCATGGATTACGTGAAATCTTTCCACCTTTATCCACCTTTGTCATGGTAGGTAGAACACGTCAATGTAAGGGTGAGGTCATCTAAGATAGCACAAGGGTTACATTGGTGTCAGAAGTGGGATGCTAAGCCGCTGCTACCCCATGGAGAGCTACGCCGTGGATGCGGACATGCAGCAACACATCCTGGAGGCAGTTCGGGAGAAGGGTGGAGTAAGGGCGACGTCATCTCCCTGATGCTTCGACCACCCGTCGTCATCTGCAGCCTGTCCCTAGGAGTCGGGTCTTCACGCCAGCGATGGACTGTCCGGAGCAGACTGTGATGACGGTGTGCAGCCCAGCTGAATTTTCATGACACAATGGCTCAACACCGCTGGAACCACACCTGGCTCAGGTCAACTTGGCGACCGGCCATGAGGGCTGGAGTCCCGAAGAGACTTCTTTCACACCCAGGCACTGCTGGACCTCCCATTTACAGAGCTGCGAGACCTGTCGGCGTGGACAGCAGAGCTTCGCTTCGGGGAGCAGGGTTCGATGGAACAGATCCAACAGCAGCTGGAGTCTCGTCGCAGTAGCAACGACGACGAACGCCTGGGAACGCCTGGGGACCTTCGCTGCTGGTGTGCAGCTCTTCGCTCGAAGAGAGTCTACTCCCCAAAGGTGACGTGCACCCTGATGGTGGTGCTTCCATGGAGGCGGGGACTGATTCTCCTGGCTGGGCACATACTGACATGGGACTGTGTCAGTTGCAGATGTGCTAACCCGGCTAGTTGGGAGCGAGACTGTTATGAGAGACTGTGGTTGGAACCCAGGGTTGTGCAAAGGAGTCTTCAGCCAGTGTGTTCATGTGTTTTGCTGTTTGTGTTGTTCTGCAGCTATGTGAGGGTTGTGGGGACACTTAACGCTCTTAGGTGGGGGCAGTGTAGCGACCTGGGGGTTTGCCCCACCTTCAGCCCCTAAGGCTCATGGGAAGTGGGGAGTTTTGGGGTGAAAACCTTGAGTGAGAGGTTTGGAAGCATAAGTGACGTCCATGCTCTTTGGGCTGTTTGTGTGTGCTTGAATAAACTAGGCTTGATGATGAAAAGGATTCTTTGCTTCTCTGTCTGTTTCTTCGTGCCTGAGACTCTCCAGGGTTGTGCGGTGTATGGGGCATGGACAGCTCTCCTATGAAGCCACTTCATTAGTAGCTTGGCTTTCGCTTCCCCACTAAAGTGACGTCTAGGCTGGGTCTTTACACATTGTTTCATGAGTATGACTTTAGCTGTAAATGCTGTAAAGGCTCACTTTCTTTCTGATAAGGTACGTTGAATTTCGCTTTTTGTGAAAGGAAACCTTGCTTTGACCTCTAGGTATTTGGCTAAAACCCTCATTTATAAATGTGCTAAAGACATAAAGTTCCTTTAGAACAATATATGGTTTTAATAGTTCACTAATAAAACATCTCTATAGTAAAAAAAGAAAGGGACGAGGAATGGAACCACCACATGACATTTGTTTTGTCTTCTTTGATTTGTGTTTCCTTATAGAATCATCAAATATATAGTTTGATCACTAAGATTCAATCAATTCCACAATATCACGTTAGGATCTTGAAAAAATAATCTTACTCATACTGTAACACCAGTATCATTTAAGCAGCAATAGCCATCAAAACATAAGAAAAATATAAAATCATCACTAATATGTGACTGCAAAACTCATATGACCAACAAACAAATCTTTAATGATCTTTTTTAGACATATTTCCATGATTAATAATTTTTAAGAAAAAAAAGAATGAAAAAAAAAGTAAAACGTTTATTGAAACAGTGAGCACTGAAAAGGTAGAGAGAGGATTATGAACTGAAGAGAGGAGCTGCTCACAGAGGGGAGGGAGTAAGGAGTGAGGGATTTGGTCCCCACATATAGCTGAGAGCAGGAGCTTCTTCTTCAGTGGCCCTCTCTCCTGCAGCTCACTTCAGGCGCTCCGCTCCGTCCAACATGACCTCTTACAGCTCCTCTGCACAAACAGCTTCCTCCTACCGCCGCACCTTTGGCCACGGCGCTTATGCCTCACCTTCCCTCAACCGTTCCTTCTTAGGTCACAGCGGAGGAGGTGGAGGTCATGTCAGTTCGAGGGTCTACGAGGTGACTCAAACCAGCTCTGCACCCGCCTACCGGGTGTCCTCCAGCTTTGTAAACAGGCCACTGGGGACCTCCAGGACCTCCGTTGGCCGCTCCTATGCTGGAATGGGTGAGACCCTGGACTTCAGCCTGGCGGATGCCTTGAACCAAGAGTTCTTGGCCACGCGCACCAATGAGAAGGCCGAGCTGCAGCATCTAAACGACCGCTTCGCCAGCTATATCGAAAAGGTCCGCTTTCTGGAGCAGCAGAACCAGGCCCTGTCCGTGGAGGTGGAGCGCCTGCGGGGCCGCGAGCCCACCCGCATCGCAGACCTTTACGAGGAGGAGATGAGGGAGCTGAGGAGGCAGGTAGAGATCCTGACTAATCAAAGGTCACGTGTGGAAGTGGAGCGAGACAACCTTGCTGAAGACCTAGACAAGCTTAAACTCAGGTGAGAAGGGGTGGAGGATAATAAACTGACCAAATAACTATCAATGAATATTTCTGTCATTTAATCTGTCAGTTTACTTTATATTTTGGAGATATATTTCTTAAATAATAAAATGTAGAAATGTAAACTATGATGGTTGGATTAGGATATAAATTGTCATTATCATCTGCATAGAATTGTTTTATTTCCTTTTACTAAGATAAAATAAGTGTGGAGTTATTAAAACTTAGAAGGCCCAGAATGGAGCCTTGTGGAACTCCAAATGAAATGAGCCCACTAAGTTTACTAGCATTATTAGGATCCTGCATGAAAGTAAGCATGATAATAATTTTAACAATAATCGATTGTGTTTTTCTGCACTTTTCCAGTTGCTTAAAGCACTTACCATATGTATTGATTATTAATTCACACCTCAGTCATACTTGGTGATGGAAAGCTACTGAGGTAGGCAAAGCCAGTACGCGCCTCCGCCCCCCAGACCATCACCAGGACATTCATGCACATTCACACACTAGTGGAGCCACACTGGAGGCAGGAAGGGTGAAGTGTCTTGCCCAAGAACACAACAGTTGGCTGGGGAGAGAGCAGGGATCAAACCGTCAACCCTTTGATCACTGGCCGATCCGCTCAACCACCTGAGCCACTGCCACCCCAAGAAGAAGAATAAATTCACAGGATGACAAGTCCCAGTCTTACATTCTGTTTTAGACAATAGCTTGAGTTCAGTCAGAGATAGGTGAGGGGATGTCGAAGGACGTTCTGAGGTAGATTTAGGCCTTAGTCACAACTGCCCTTATGGGTGGACATATGCTCTCTTTTGGGTAAAAGTGGGCATCACCTGCACGGAACACCCAGCTGGTCCGCACAAAATGTTAAGATCAAAGAGCAAGAGTGACAGGTCGTGGCGACAACCCTAACGCATAAGCGTTAGTGGAGGGTTAAGTAAGTGAGACAACTGGCAACTCATATGGACTTGCGTACTGCACAAGAAGCCTCTTAGTGTTGTTCAAGTCAAAAGTGCACGCTTCTTGTTCCCCAGTTGCGAGCTACGTACTTGCAGCCTAACAGTTAGAAAATGAGACAGTGTTATTTTTGTGGCCGTCCAAATGGCACTTAAGTATCAATAAGTAAGGGTGCAGTACTTGATTTTCACCTTACTAATAACTTGAGTGTCATTACAACAATGGTACGTTCCATTTTCAAGACGTCCTTTGAGGTGGCACTAAAGATAAACCTGCGCTCACCTTAAAATACAGTCACTCCTCTCTATGACCCTCTACGGGCCTGGACAACCCAAAAACCCACAGCACCTCTACAGGTCGACCCCTTTACGGCGTCAAGGTACCTTTAATTTGAGCACAAAGGAGGGGATGTTTGAACTTTAGCTTCAAAAAAAGAAAAGTTGGTCCGAGAAGTTTATGAGGATTACAATGTTTTAGTTGTAATCATTCATAAATATGTTTGTGTGTTGGTGATACACATTCATAGTTGATTTTTTCTCTCATTTTTGAAACCTTTATTACAAAATACTTTTGGACACAAAGGTTAACTGTAAGGCGAGAAAAATACTGCACTGCAGCAAACACTCGACTCGTGCTGATTGAAAAAAAACAAGAAAATGCTGACTTTAAATGATGGTCTGACTTTGACGATAAAGGAGAGGCTGGATTAAAACAGTGCTGACATGAAGAGAGTAATTCAAGCATGTCAAGAGCTTAGTGGATGGAGTGGAAGTTAAGAGTAGGGGGAGGGTTTCTGCAGCGTTTTGGGATGTTATCAGCTGTTTGTTACAGTAACAGGAGACATTTTTAAAAACTTATATCATTTTAACTAATAGGAATGAGATTAAAACATGAGGGACAAGAAAAATATCTTTTTAAAAGAGGCAAATTATGTTTGATTAAATCAGAAACAGCGGGTAGTTTGGTTCTCCATAAATAAGTCGAATGCAGTTTCAAATGCAACTTTTTAAAAAGAAATCCCTGAAACTGGAGACTGAGTGTGTGTCGCTTTG
>JAUDJI010001185.1:0-11331 GCA_037389245.1 Oryzias sinensis | reverse complement strand
TGGTAATTGCCTGTGGAAAGAAGCTGTTCCGGAGTCTATTTGTCCTGATTCTGATGGACCTGTACCTCCTTCCAGAGGGCAGCAGGTTGAATGGAGGGTAGCAGGGTGGGTAGAGTCAGTGATAGTCACTCTGCTGAGGCAGCCTGACTGGTAAAAACTTTAACTCAATTTTAACTTTTTAAACATAAAACAGACAGGAATATTAATCCAGAATAATAAATATATTCTGTCAAAGTGTAACCGGTCGCTTTCTGCGTTGTGCTGGTTAATATATGGTGTGACACAGTGTTACCTCTTGGAGAGAAGCCTCCCTTTATTCTGGTAATAAAACAATACACTGTGTGATCCTGCCCACTCCAGTTCCTCTGACAGGAGGTCATACAAAAGGGGTATGCCGCACGCGGCATGCTAGCTTAAAACCTTATACAGGCTCTGTAACACATTTTACACTCAAATTTTTCTCATACATACCTGGTAATAAAACAAACAGAAAACAATACACTGTGTGATCCTGCCCACTCCAGTTCCTATACAAACAAAACAAACCGACATTTAAGCTTTAACAGTGTATCCCCAAAATATCTCTCCTAAACCATCAATCCCTTTTAATTATCACATCAAAGTTAGAAACAAACATTGCTGTAGTTATACAAATGAAAATTAAACCCAAAAGTGCAATAAACAATAGGATGTATTGGGATTATAAAATGATTTTAGGATGATGGCACCCACCTCTCTGACAGACAGGAGGTCATACAAAAGGGGGTGGGGAACAGTAGCCTTTGGAATATATAGGGGAGTCAAAAGAAGTAGAAGAAGAAGAAGAAAGGAAGGAGGGGCTATGACTAGTAGTGTAATGCAGTAGTTTGTTGGAGATCCATCAGGTATGGTAACCCTTGAACAGATTTTGTGCTGTTATAAAATAAGATAAAGGCTGTCCCGGTTACAAAAGGATGCAAATATGAACAAACAAAGCAAGGAAATATTAATAATTAGAAATAATAAATCAATTTTTTTCATTTTATTCGCTCTTTTGTCATCTTCTTAGAGCTCAACTCATGACGTCATTTTTAGCAATAAATTCATTTCTGCTTGGTGTGTGATGATCTGTGTGTGTCTCTGGTCCTGTCCGTGTCTCTGGTCCTGTGTGTGTGTCTCTGGTCCTGTATTTATCTCTGGTCCTGTGTGTGTCTCTTGTCCTGTGTGTGTCTCTGGTCCTGTGTGTGTCTCTGGTCCTGTGTGTGTCTCTTGTCCTGTGTGTGTCTCTGGTCCTGTGTGTGTCTCTGGTCCTGTGTGTGTCTCTGGTCCTGTGCGTGTCTCTGGTCCTGTGTGTGTCTCTGGTCCTGTGTGTGTCTCTGGTCCTGTGTGTGTCTCTGGTCCTGTGTGTGTGTCTCTGGTCCTGTGTGTGTCTCTGGTCCTGTGTGTATCTCTGGTCCTGTGTGTATCTCTGGTCCTGTGTGTGTCTCTGGTCCTGTGTGTGTCTCTGGTCCTGTGTGTGTCTTTGATCCTGTGTGTGTCTTTGTGAAACATATCAGAGGGATTTGATTATTTAAAAACCTGTTATTGTGAAAATCATGTTTAGGTCTCATAAAACATTAAAAACTAAATTACAGAACTCATCACTGGGATTTCTCCAAAAACATTTGGCATTTTCCTAATTTTGTGCCACACCCACAGTAAAAATCCTCCAAAATCCATAATACTTTCATACACAAATGATCTATAGTTTATGGTCTGAAAAAGTGCATCTGTTTTCCAGCCTGCATTACCTGCTGTCTTTATTTATACGCTACTATTACCAACTAAACAACCGTAAAAATAAATGGAAATGGAAAATACAGACAAGTATTAAAAGTTTCTGCAATAGTTAGTGAAGAATGACATTATTAGAATGAGCTATGTGATTTAAACCCCCGATGATCCAGGTGTACGCAATGGTCTCCATGCGACGCTTCACCTCGCAACCTGCGCTCACTACCCCTCCCCTTCTCCTCCTCAAACACACATACGCACCTCTTTCTCAAAGGCGTAGGTTTCAAGCTGTTCCATACTCTGCCATATATTTCACAATAGCAGAACTAAAGTGCATCAATTATTAATAGCAAGCACTTGTTAATTCATTATCCTCTTACTTAGTAGCGGCTCCACTAGACATGTCCGAATCTGCTACCCCTGCCCCATGCAAAGCACAACCCCAGTTATTCGAAAACGACACTCACATAAGTTAGCAGACAGTCATATCTGTCTGTTTATTTTGAACACCCCCACAACCAGCCAAACAGCATTAACCTCACTTCTGCTCACAGCTCCCTCACTTATGGTGGGCGATTTAACACACCTGTAATTCCCCACTTCCCATCAGTCTTAAAAGCTGAAGGCGAGGCTAGCCCCCAGATCGCCACAATATATTGATTTGCTACATGAGCAGTGCTATTTTTGGAGCATTCCCGTTAAATGATATTTACCCTTCCAATCATTTTTTACATTCTCGCTTTCACTGGGATAGTGATCTTTGTGTCTTTTGTGGAAATGATGTAGAAACTGTGGAACATCTTTTCTTTGAATGTTTGCATGTAAAAAAGTTTTGGTCTTCTTTTCATAATTGGCTTAAATCCAAAAATATCATCAGTAACCCTTGTGCTATCTTAGATGACCCCACTCTTCCATTGACGTGTTCTCCGTACCATGACAAAGGTGAATAAAGGTGGAAAGATTTCATGTAATCCATGGACACCAGTGAAGATCACAAATTATTGAAGAAAAAAGGTTCAGAGGACTGTCTAGTGGGTCTAGATGACCCAACTCCCAATGTTAAAGTGCCTGGGATAGCACAAGGGTTAACCCTTTACATTGGAATACCAATAAAATTCTATTACAATTAATTGACAAAAATCTGGACTTCTGATTAATGCACTGATTGGAATTTTAAAGTATTTTATTCATACTTGTAAATTCTTAATGTTGAAACCTCACATTAATGGATCACTCAACCATCTAAACCTAATCTCAAAATTTTTAAATTACACGAATCATAAGAATGTCCAGAAATTGTGTAAATTATTTGATGTATTTAAAATTTTGTAACAGACCCTTATTTTTATTGATATATTTGTTTTTTTTTTTGTCTACCTTTATCTCAGAATTGATTTTGTTGTCATTGACAGCCGTGGTTGTTTGTTGAATATTTGCTTCAATTAGAAAGAAAAAAAAAAACTTTTTTTGGGTGCATTCCCAGCGGGCGCCACAAGGGGTGCTCGCGGGCGCACTGGTTGAGAGGTAGAAGGTTACCAGCAGCTCCTGGCTTACATTGTTCTTCCTGAGTCTTCTCAGGAAGTGCAGGCGCTGCTGTGCCTTCCTGATGACAATCATGGGCTGTGTCCGAATTACCGCCCTAACCCCTAACTACTAAAACCCTATATAGTGCGGCACTATATAGTTCTCTATATAGTTCTCTGAATTTTCAAAGCAATTCGGACACCCGTGCTCACTAGTTTTCTCTTTCGGGTGTTTTCAAATGGCGCGTGGCACGAAAACAAAGTGGCGCATTACCGCCACCACCTGGTCTGGAGGGGAACTACTTCTATTTAACGCGGAGAATGACACCCATTTGTCAAATTAAAAATATAATAAATATGAACATTTTATGAAGACTATTTATGAATCTGCTGTGTTCTGATCATGGAAAATGTGGCTGATTTATAAATAATAGAATTACAAACACATTGGTAGTGATTTTATGTATTTGTTGATAAATAAACCCCCATGTTATTACTCCATGGCAATATTTATTTTTGTGCCGCTGAATGATTTACGGGCTCTTGAGAGGAGGCACTCTCACTCCCATCTGGCACGAGCTTGACTGAAAACAAACAGGCTATCTGTCTCCATCCACATATGGATCAGATTTTCCTTATCCTCGTCTGTCCCTACATATATAAACACATTTTAAAAATGTGTTAATAACTTATGACTACGGTTAGAACTCACTGCTTTTTGATGTACTATCAACAGCGTTTGTTTTTAGCCTTCAATGCTAATTCGCTAGCGTTAGCTTTAGCATTACCGAAATTGATGAGCTTCAAAACATTGTAGGTTGTCGATTGAGGAATATAACATATTAAACACATCATCTTACGTATTTACAAATATATTTTACAACATATACAAGATACTTTTAAATATACTTACATTTTTAAGTCCTCTTTCTAGCGCAACCGTCCGCCATCTTAGAATAATTCAAACGCAGTGTATTGTGGGTCACACGCAATGCATTCTGGTATGAACGCAGTGCATTCTGGGCAATATTCGCCGATCGAGTGAGCATCGATCCACACTGGTTTTTCGTAGAGAATTCTGGGAAATTTCTAGTGCAGATGATTTTTGAACTGTAGATTCGGACAGCACTACAAAATGTAGAGAATGGCTCAGTGCAGTGTGGAGAGTGATGGATCTGGCAAACTCCGTTGATCTGTTCCCTTTGTAAGCGAACTGGAGAGGGTCGAAAGTTGGATGAAGGCAGTCTTTGATGTGTCGTAGGAGCAGCCGTTCCAGACACTTGGTGATGACAGAAGATTATGGAGTGATATTTCTGCCACCACGTTGCACACAAAACTTTCTAAGTTGAACACAAAACTTTCTAAGTTTTTTGCTCAAAAAAATTTTTTTTGCTTTCAAAAACGTTTTTTGCGTTTGCAAAACACTTTCGCGTGTGTTGTTTCAAATCTCGCTTTTGTCTTCTCTTTGACTTTGCTGACTACTTTGAGCGCGACTTAGCGTGACATGACTGCCACTGACATCGCCAAAAATAAATTTGTGACCAATTGACGTGACCAATATTGGTCTTGTTGGCAGCAACCGCGTGATCCGAGACCGGGCTGGAGAACGTCAGAGCGAGACGGCGAGAGATGAACCGTAATCAGGTAAGTTCCACAGGAAGGCGAGGTCCTGGAATGAATGTAGAGACAAAGCAGTTTAGTCGAGAGCAAGAGACAGGCGAGGGCAAGAATCAAACAGAGGCCAGGAGATGCACCATAGGAGTACAACGAACTAGCGTCGGTTACAGGTCCGTGGTCTCCTTAAGAGGCTGCTGGCTGACGAGGATGAGGATGCGCCTCCTCTGGAGGCTGGAGGCATCAGGTGGAGCTGATGAGGAGGGTTTGCCGGAGGCACCGTGACAAAAAACCTTAAATAAACTGTTTTATAGATCTGTAAATATTTAAGAATATAAATCTGAATACTATGGAGATGCTTCGGGTGTGTTTGAAGAAAAGATTGAAACGAGGCCAAATTAGTGTTTATAAATTACAAATGTGTGTAGGGTGTTTTGAAGTTAACCCTTGTGCTATCCTATGATCCCACCCTTACATTGACGTGACAACTGTATTTTTACATGTACGCAAAAAGCTCCCTATGACAAGCATGTAAACCTATTGTAAGCAGTAATTTGTCAACCATCTCTTAAAAAACAATTAGCCATATTTATATTGAATTCCTTTATAATCTTAAAACCTTTAAGCCACTGTATACAAGCAAAGGACTGCTTCAAACTTTTGAATGGGGCTATTTTAAGGCGGTTTCAAAGTTTAAATAAATTCAATTAATATGCAACAAATAAAAATGTTTTTCTCTTTTATTTTGAAAAATCCAATGTCTTTCAGTTTCTCCTCTAATGACCTTACATTAACATTGACAAAGGTGGATAAAGGTGAAGAGGATTTCATGTAATCCATGGACACCAGTGAAGATCACAAATCATTGAAGAAAAAAGGTTCAGAGATCTGTCTAGTGCAGGGGAGGCGAACAAGTTTGTGACCAAGAGCCAATTTTTTTCACTGTGAGAGTCAAAGAGCCACACCACACACTGATCTACCAAGACGTACACACACAAACATGCAATAAAAGCCATATTATTTTCCATAACACACTCCTCTCCCTACAACACAACAAGTATTGTACTTGTGTTTATTTCAAGGAAAGTGTCCACCCCAATGAGTTATATCACTAGAAGAGGCCCGCTTTAGAAGCCTGGCCGACGGTAAGGAACGCCGCTAGGAGGTAGACGTGATGCTGTAGTATCGCGAGACCCAGCGAGACGAGTGTGGTGAGTCGACTTGGCGGCGCGTAAGCATTTGAACAAACATTTTCGATCTTGTTTCATTTTTCCGCCATATTAAAATATTTCCGGCAAACTAACATAACCTGTTAAGAGTATTAAGCTTCTGTCAGCCTGGAGGACCTGGAGAAATTCATCGACGAGTGCTACAATACCTGCATCATGGTGAACCCAAAACCGCCACCACCACCCCCTCCTCCAAGCGTGGACGGCCTGAGGATCCTCCCGGCGCTGCGTCCTCTCCAGGCAGCGGCGTGAGCGATATCCTGGACTCGATTGATAAAAAGCTCTCCAGCTTTGATTGCCGCCTCAATTTGCTGGAGATCCTCCATAGAGAATTTCAAGGTCTGCGGGAGTCTCTGGAATTCAGCCAGCAGCAGGTGCGGGAGCTCACAGAGGAGAATCAGGCCCTCAGACAGACCGTCAAGACTCTGAGCAGCGACACCGCTCGTCTCTCCGAGGAGAGGATCAATCAAGGAAACCCTCCTGGATCTTCAGTCGAGGAGCATGAGGGACAACCTAGTGATCTCCGGGGTTCCAGAGGAGGCAGGAGAAGACCCCGAGGCCACGGCGAGGTCCTTTTTGGAAGACCATCTGAAGCTCCCCAAGGAGGAAGTCCAGAAGATCTCCTTTCACAGGGTTCACCGGCTCGGAGGAAAAAGGCCGGACAATAAGCGTCCCCGCCCTATTGTTGCTAAATTTGAACATTATAAACAAAAGGAGCAGGTAAAAAGCAGAGGGCGAGAGCTGAAAGGCACACATTACAGTGTTAATGATCAGTTTCCAGGCGAGATCCTCCGCCGGCGGAAAATCCTCTTCCCGCTGAGGAGGAAGCACCTGTCTGCTGGAGCCCGTGCGGTGGTTGCCGTTGATAAACTTTTTGTGAATGGCAAGCTGTTCCGGGACCCAGAGGTAACACCCTGGCTGTGCTGAAGGCTTTCAGAGGCGCACTGACATCAGCGCCGCCCAGAAGAAACCAGCAAACTTATTTAACTGAATAGGAAATATCGGATCATCAATAATCCACACCTCTCAGGAAAAGTGTTTTTTCTTTCTCTCACATTCATGTTTCTGTTGTTGTTTCGTTGTTTTTGTTTTTTGTTCTTTCTCTTTCCCTCTCTCTTTTCTCTTGTCCCCCCCCCTTCCCATTTCCTCATATGTGAATCAGGTAAAGTCAACGCAACCACGGCGAGTTTTTATTTATGCACGGAACGGGCGCGCGCGCATACTAGCGCGCATAAGAGCATGCACACGCGATCCCGCACACACACGTTGATAAACTGCAAAAACCTCACTTAGGCTCACACAGGACGCACGTAACATGCAGCTCACAGCCAAGACATGTTCACCCCCAACGCACAGCGCTTGTCAGTGTAGCAGGTACGCACAGCGGGCACGCGCACACGGACGGGCACACGCACTATTTAGCCTTGCACTCTCCCGGTTAGAACAGCTATGAAGAGTCTTAACATCGTTAGCTGGAATGTGCGTGGACTTGGCTCTGGACCAAAGAGATTGAAAGTGTTAAATCACCTGAATGATCTTAAAGCAGATATAGCTTTGCTCCAGGAGACCCATTTATCTTTATCAGCTGGTCATCTCCTGTGCTGTTCCCAGTATCCAGTTATGTATTCTGCCAGTTTCAACTCCAAACAAAGAGGGGTTGCAGTTTTGATTAATAAAAATGTTACATTTACTCATAAGGATACAGTTACTGACCCAGAAGGCAGATTTGTAATCATTAATATATCGCTTCAGAATAAGGACTTTTGCATAGCCAGTATCTATGGCCCGAATGTTGACGACTCTTCCTTCTTTCACAGATTCTTCACCTCACTCTCAGTTCACTCTGACTCCACAATCATTATAGGAGGAGACATCAACCTTGTTTTGGACCCTGAACTTGACAGACTCAGCACAGCAGCAAACCAGCGTACATGGCAATTTGCAAGTATTCTAAAGCAGTACATGAATGATTTGGGTCTCTGCGACGCTTGGCGCTCCGGTCATCCAAACACTAAGGGGTTCACCTTTTTCTCTCCAGTTCATCATTCACACTCTCGTTTAGATTATTTATTAGTCAGTAACTCCCTTTTGAAAGAAATTAAAAGTTCCAACATTCATCCAATTATTATCAGTGACCATGCACCAGTTTCTGTTACTATTTCAAGGGAAGTACCCACACCCTCAGGTTCAACCTGGAGGTTTAATACGTCTCTGTTAAAAGACCAGGAATTTATTGAATTCTTTAAAAAAGAGTGGGAAACCTTCTTAGAATTCAACAATACTTCTGAAATATCACCAAGTATTCTTCGGGAAACAGCAAAAGCAGTCATGAGAGGGAAAATCATCTCTTATTCAACGCATAAAAAACGCAAAGAGAAAGCAGATTTATTAGAATTAGAAAATAAAATCAAAACTCTGGAGACTGCTTTTGCTGCTTCTGCCCAGGAACACATACTGGGCGACCTGAAAAATTTAAAACTGCAGTTTAATGACATCATCAATAAACAAACACAATTCCAGATACAAAGGCTTTGACTGGAAAGATATGAAAACTCAAATAAATCTGGCAAATTTCTAGCTAATCAGCTTAAAATTAATAAAGAAAAATCAACAATCACTTCTATTATGGACCAAACAGGGAATGTCACCCATGACCCGGTAAAAATTAATAATGCGTTTAAAGACTTTTAACTCTATTTAATTTTTTAACTTATACAATCCACAGATCAATCCATCAGAACAAAGCATCAACTCATTTCTTAACAATATAAACCTGCCCAAGTTAAACGAAGATCAAATCACAAATTTAGACTCTCCGCTCTCGTTGTCTGAGCTTCATGAAGCTCTGTTACTTATGCCTAACAGCAAAGCACCAGGACCCGACGGCTTTCCTGCAGAGTTTTATAAGGAATTCTGGGAACAACTGGCACCAACGTTTTATAAAACGGTAAAATTTATCAATTAAAGCCAATCTCTACCACCTAACATGAACTCTGCCAACATTATCCTTCTTCTAAAACCAGACAAAGACCCCACGAGTCCTTCAAGCTATCGCCCCATTTCTTTAATTAATGCAGATGTAAAAATTATCTGCAAAGCACTAGCACAGAGAATAGAAAAAGTCACTCCTCACATAATTCACTTTGATCAAACTGGATTCATCAAAGGCAGACACTCGGATGACAATGTCCGCAGACTCAATAACATAATAGACTTTGCCACCATCAAAAACCAGGAAATGACTATACTATCACTGGATGCTGAAAAAGCCTTTGATAGAGGAAATTGGAAGTTCCTCATTGCTGCCCTCCATAAGTTTGGGTTTGGAGAATCCTTCATCAATTGGATCAAAATATTATATCACAACCCCAATGCATCAGTTAGAACTAATAAACAGACTTCCAACAGGTTTTTTCTTGGAAGAGGAACTAGACAGGGTTGCCCACTCTCCCCCTCTCTTTTTGCAATATTTATCGAGCCTCTAGCTGCAGCAATAAGACAGAATGAGAGTATTAAAGGAATTAAAACCAAACACAGCCATCATAAAATTAGTCTCTATGCAGATGACATATTACTGTTTTTAAGTAATATACATTCTGTAAATGAAACGGCAACAATCATTAATGAATTCTCTTCTATATCAGACTATTCCATTAATTGGAATAAATCTGTTTTATTACCACTGAACAGTAATGCGGAGCAAGGACTCACAATACCAGTTAAATCAGGCAATATAAAATATCTAGGTATTTGTTTTTCCCCCAAAATATCAGAACTGGTGCAGCTAAACTACACCCCATTACTGAAAAACATACAGGACGATCTAACACGCTGGACCAACCTGCCTCTGTCCCTTATGGGCAAGGTAGCCACGGTAAAAATGAAAATCTTACCCAAAGTTAATTATCTCTTCTCAATGATTCCCACACAACCGCCATTAAAATGGTTCAAAACATTAGACTCATCCATATCAAGCTTTCTATGGAACAATAAACCTGCAAGAATTAGTCTAAAAACTTTAAAATCTGCAAAAAGCTGTGGAGGATTAGAATTACCTAACTTCCACAATTACTTTCTTGCAAATAGATTACAATACATCTTAAAATGGTTAAAAAATAATCCAGAAACCAACTCATGGTTAGACTTGGAACAGGCGTTATGTGGAAAGATCAACCTGTCAGATCTTCCATTTATCAGCCAAATAGTTAAAAGACAGGATTGTTTCAAAAGTGCTAATATAAATGCCACTTTAACAGCCTGGTGGGAATTTCTCAAAATATCAAAATCATCAATTCAACCGTGCAAAATGACACCCATCTGGAACAACCCAGACATCCTCATAAACAAAAAGATTATCCACTTCCTAGCTTGGCAAGCAGGGGGCATAAAACAACTAGAGCACATAATTATTGATAGAAGATTCATAACTCCCCAGGAACTTCAAGACAAACATGGAATAAATAACTTCTTGGAATATCAGCATTAAATCAATTATTACTAAAAAGTTTAAATACAGAGACAACGATTTAAAGCTACCAGATGTAGTTACCACTCTGATCAATTTCACAATGAATAAAACTCTCTCCAAAATATACAAACTTTTATGTAATTTAGATAATAATATTTCACTTCCGACAACAAAATGGGATGCGGATTTGAGCATCAGCACAGATGAAAGCTTTTGGTCAGAACTTTGTCTAAACACCTTTAAACTGACAAAAAGTCCAAATCTGCAGCTAATCCATTTCAAAACTCTTCACAGAATTTACTACACTGGACAGAGGATGTTCAAGATGGGTCTCAGTAACTCAGACATTTGTCAGCACTGTGACAATAATCTACCCGACAATTACATGCATGCACTATGGTTCTGCGTGCCTGTCCAGGCTCTCTGGCAGCAGGTATGTGCCGATCTATCAGTCTGGCTTAAAGTTTCAATCACAGCTTCACCGTCACTTTGTGTGCTTGGTGACATGAGTGCCATCGATGTAGAAGGAGGACTAGGCTCTATCATTTTCATAACTCTTTGCATTGCTAAAAAAACTATTTTAATAAATTGGAAAAGCAAGAAAAATATAAATATAAGTCAACACAGAAATCTGCTGCTTGATCATATCAGCTTGGAAAAAATGTCAGCCCAAGGTTCAAGTAACTTTGAAAGAATTCAGTCTCTCTGGTCTCCCATAGCTAACTCCATGACTTAGGGGGTGGGG
>JAUDJI010001184.1:0-11331 GCA_037389245.1 Oryzias sinensis | reverse complement strand
TATTATTATTATTATTATTATTATTATTATTATTATTATTATATAGAACTGAATGGCGACCTGTCCGGGACATCCCCTGCCTTCACCCACAAGTAGCCGGGATAGGCTCCGGCAGCCACGTGACCCCGAAAGGGAACAAACGGAAGAAGATGAATGAATAAATACTAATTAGCATTTGAAAATGGCTTCCAACTGATTTTACAAGTTTAAATAAGCTGCTTATACAATACATTAAAATATTTCTTAATTAACTATTTATGACATTAACAAGTATAAGTAATGGGGTATTAAGATTTTACAATTTTACACCTTATAAGATAATAATACATGTAATTATTTTGTTCTTGTCAACAGCTTATTGAGTGTTTTGGAGCCCCTAAAGCATGATCAGATAGGGGTTCATACACACAAGACATTTATAAATTGCTTATATAAGGGGGTTGAATTGCTGGAAGTTGCGCAACATTACTGCCTGGCGTAAATGTAAGTCAAAATCAAATGTTATAAACATACCTGTTGGCTCCAAAAATGTCCACATACAAACATACCAACATGTACACAATACAACTGGGGGGTATTCCAGGAAGCATGTGCACGGCACGGCAGGTACATAAAGACATTCTCAATGGATCACCGATTTCTGGAATCACCTTGGAAACGCGTGGAGAAAAAAAAAGAAAACGCTGTACTTAAGTGAGACGGAGTCTGAGGTTTTAATGATGGCGTATGAAGATTACACGACCATCAAAAAAGTAACACGGCTGCATCATCAAAAAAATAAAAGTTTCTGCGTGTAGAAAAAGAGCAGACAAAGTAAACGCACAAGTTTCTGATCTTATTTCCATTTTCCTTGTGACGCACATATATAACTTATCCAATTTTGCCAACTTAAACGAATTACTTCTATTGGTAACAAATAATTGAGTTAAATTTATTCAACCTCATTTCACATCTATAAAACAAATTTTTTTGTACAACTCATATTTACATATTTATCTAACTAAATGTCATATTACTCCAATTCAATTAATCTTTTTCCATCTTAATTAATTATGATTCTTGAACTCTCATATGTCTACGTTTGAGCCGGCAGATATGCTCATTTTTATAACAATTAAAAGGACGGAAAAAAATTACACGGAGTCACAATTCTCATGGTGGAAAAAGTATTATCTGAGCTTCTTCATCCACTAAATCATCTTCAAATGGACACGCCATGCTGCTTCACCTCTCTGTAAACAAACTAAGCTTCAACTAAACCTGCTCCAGACCAGGTTATGTTCAGAGCATGAGTTGCCATGGCAACTTGACCTACCCTGAAACATACTTCCATTTCTGGAACCGAAAGCTGAGGTTATCAACTTCCTTAGCCTCAAACTTACCGTGGGAGCTAGCATAACCTGCTTTCTGGAATACCCCCCTGATGTTCACACATGCATACTTATGCATTCAGACCAACACATGTGAAATACTTCATTCAGGTGAGATCCGCCACCCAGGCCAGGTTCGGCAGGACCGCCACAGGGGCCCCCAAGGCCAGAGAGCTGGGAGGCACCTGGGGACTGAGAGTGCCAGACCCAACCTGACAAAGAGAGCGTCCCTCCCCCCACTCTGCCTCTTGAATGTTTTCACTCAGTACAAGTTAGTAAATGCTCCTGATGAAATTTGCAGTTCACAAAAAGAGAAAAAGTTAGCGGGAAATGTTTTTCTCACTCACATGCCTCTGTGACAATGCATCGAATGCTGGAATAATGAGGTCATGTGACCGGTTGTGAGTAAGTTGATGGGCTACAACCAATGTCCACAAACATACAGGAGCATATGTAACGTCAATTAATAATATCAGAATATGGTACTTTTAATAAAATAACTGCTTTCTTATTGTTTTGTTAATTTCAAGAAACGTTATCATGATTTTCATTTTACCCGTTGGTTTCTTATTTTGCAGACTTTCTAGACATTATTTTCATTTTTCTTCTGACTTTCGTCATGCGTTTTAGCTTTTTTTAAATTAAAATGTGGTCTGTCACCTTATATGTTCTCTGCTTCAGTTTTTTTTAGTTTTGGCTCCATGGCTCCAAACAAAGAAGAAGAATGTTTTGCTGATGCCTGGAAATAAAAGGAAATAAAAGTCTGGAATCTCTCTATATTAATAACTTAAAATATCTTTAATGTAAATACGATGTTTGCTTTAAAATGTGTTTTTTAAGCTAAATTATCTTTTGTGAAGCTTCGAATTGAATTGGACAATTTTCTTGATTATATTCCTAATTAATTTATATTTGCTAGTAAGGAAATAAAACAGGATTTGATATCAACTTTAGTTCTTGTGGTTATTTTGACTAAATGGTAAACGGCGTATACTCATATAGCGCTTTTCTACCTACAAGGAAGGTACAAGGATCACCCGGTCACACACTGGTGGCGGCTCCGCTGCCAAACACAGGCGTCTGCCTACCACCAGAGACAAGGTGGGGTTCAGTGTCTTGCCCAAGGACACTTTGACTCATGGGCATGCAAGGTGGGAATTGAACCTGCAATCTTAGGATCATGGGTCGACCGCCCTACTGCTGCACCACGGAGAACCCAATATATGTAACTAGCTTTACATTGACACCTCCCTTTCTTGGATTGGACAGTAATGAGAAAGTTCTGACACTAAGAAGTCTCACCTGATTCTGGTCAAAGATTTTATTGATTTGCTCCTTATTTAGGAATAAAATTGGTGATCACGTAAAATGACATCACTTTATCTGAAAGGTCGTTATACCATTGGAAATATTTCTTTAACACCTAACCAGTGACATAAAGATCAGGACAATCCAAAGAATTCAAATGTTTAGTCACATACCAACTACGTATAGCTGAAGTTGCGGGTTCCAGCTGCTATCCAGCAGTCTGCGCTGACGACAGAGCTCCTGCTCGTTCTGGACGATGGTTCCTTCAGCAGCAGAAAGTTGTTCTCTGACAGAACCTTCCTGAGGTTCTGAAGACATGGTTCCTGCTCCGATCTTCAGCTCCAACTCCCACAAACACCGCCGTCCTCTTCACTGCAGCTCCGATCGATCATCTGCTAGTCTCACAATCCCAGAAAAAAGGTCCAAACAGAAACTTTTCTCCTGTCTGGAGATTTTCCTGAAAGTTCCTGTGATCCTGCAGGAGTCAGTTCTGCTCAGCCTGCAGAGCAAACAGAAAAGACTCTGGAAGCTTCCACATGTGAAACTTCAAGACAAAGAATCCAAACAACAACATCTGATTGGTTGACTTTTGGAGGGAAAGCTGCAACAGTCTTCTGTGATTGGTTCAGCCGTCCCTGCCCCCACTAGTCCACTGCACAGGGGGCAACATTCCAGGGGGGGTTGGTAGTCTCCTCCTTCTATTGTTTCTGCCCCACTGGCTCTTTCAAAATAAAGGCTTGTTGTAGCAGAAACCTGAATGGAACATCAGAATGGACTCAAACTGCTGCTGGTTTCAAAGCCTCGTTCTCAACTTCCAGCTGAACTCTTCATGAGTTTGAGCGTCTGTGACAAACTCTACAGTTGGACAACAGCAGTGAAAATCTCCATGGATGTCAACTGGGAGAGAATCAACATGAGATTTCCAAGAGTTTCTGCAGGAACTCATCACAAAGTCAGGAGCTGCAAGGCCTGATGGGAGATCTGGGATCCTATTCTGACATGAAGGAAACTCCTTCAAACAGGAAAGATTTCATCTGACACGATCACTTTGATGTTAAGATGAAGATGGATCCCAGTGATTCAGCTGTAAAAACATCCCATAATACTGTTCTAGATGGTTCTAGAGTGGTGTGCAGATTTCTAGTCTTTTCTGCGGTGAGAAGGTTAGGGTTAGAAAATAGAGATTTTCTCTCATGACCTCAATATTCATGTGAATTTATAAACTGTAACCCAGTAATTCAGAAAAATGTACCCAGTAATTCCAGAATAATCCTCACACATACAGCAAAAATTTTACTCAAATTGAATAAGATTTTACTCTGAAAAAGACAGTATTTGGTCCCAGTCTAAATAGTCAAATTTACTCTCCTAACAGAGGTAAAATTCTACAGTTTAGATCCAGATTCCAGCTCAGACCAGGAAAACAAAGACGTTCATGGATCTATTTGTCTGCAGGAGGATCAGAATGGAGCAGAGCAGAGAGACTGTGTTCTGCAGAGTTTAGTTTTTAATCTACAAGCTTTTATAAACTGTTTCTGTTTATCAGGACAGGATTTTCTTTATATTTTTGAAACAAGAACGATTTTTTAACAAGATAAAAAATATGAATGAAAAACATTTATTTCATGTTTCTTATTGCCTTGAATAAACATTACATGAAAACAAGGTTTTAAAACCAACCATTGGTTGAGCAGAAAGTTCACTGATATGTGATATTATTTCAAATGTAGTGATGTACCATATCAAAACACAAAAGAAAACTTTTATTTGGAGTCTTGAAAACAAAATGGAGCAGAAGATAAAATAAAATAAAAGTGGAGCTGAAAGTTTTTGCCTCCTTTCTCTGCCTGTGATGTGATGAAGGCTTCAGTTTCTGTCTCTGCTGCATCGACTGTGGGAGCAGAAGTTCATCAAACCTGTCTTCTCTGTTACCTTAAAATCTCTCCAGTTTTCTTTTTAGAGCTCATGTTTGTACAAATATACATAGATGATGAGGGTTTTTGAATCTCCAACAAAAACCTGAAATCACCACATTCTGACCTCAATCCAAAGTGACAGAAAAGTCCTGATCTTCTTTCTACACTCAGTACCTTTTTAATGCAGAGTATTTGGAAAATCATTTGATTCAGATTTTGATTAAAATAAAACAAATTACACAAAGAAATTCAGTAAATAGGGGAAAGAGAGGAGAGGAACCTCAGGTAAACCTGCAGGATGGAAACATTTTTGTCAGCATCTTAACAGCAGAAACTTTGATTGGTTTAGATCATAATAGTTTGTCTTAATTAAAAGAAAATTCAGTTTTCTTCATCGTCTGAGGATATGGAGCAGCAGTTCTGAGGTGAAACAAGAAGGACAAAGAGAAGTGCTGGAGTACAGAACATCCACAAAGAAATTCAACTAAAACATTCAAAATAATCTTTGATTTAACCTTCAGAGATGTTTGACCTCCATCCAGACACATTTAGGATCTCCAGCTGCAGAAAAACGTGTCAGATTTCTGTGTCGCTTCCTGAAGCTGAGAAAAAAACATTTAGAACTCCAGATTTTCAAATTACAGATTAATGAAGAGAAAGCAAACAGAAACATGAAATAAAAGAGGCTGATAAATCTATACAAAGACTGAAAAGGATCCCAGTGCATCATGGGATATCCCCTTTTATCAACTGTTGTGTCAGAACATCAGTCCTGTCAGCCTCTATAAACTCAGTCTGAGTGTAGAGCTGCTTTCTGGAGGATGTTTTCTCTCATCTGCTCCCTTGTTTTCCACGGGGAGTCATGACCCGAGATCTGCAGGAGGAGACCAGGAGCAGGAGTTCCTGTCTGCAGACAGAAGAGGACAAACAACATCCAGAACTCACTAAGACTCTACTTTCAGGGATCATTTCTTTAGTCTGGAACTAGAGGATTGTGTTTCTACAGAGGTTGGTCTGGCTGTCCATGATGATGAATGAAGATGTTTCCTTCAGAGCAGGAAGCTGGTGAGAAGATGAGAATCTTCTTCACTGATGAAGACTGTTCAGTGTTTCTGGATGTGACACTGAAGGAGGAAACATTGTCTGAGTGGACTGTTGGTTTGTATTGAGATTAAATACTTTTTGTTTCTTTCTATGAAAGCAGAAACCAATAACCAAGCAGAAATGTGTGCTGCAGATGCCACGTTTGCCACTAGAGGGCAGCACAGCAGCTTCAGTCTTTGTCATTGTTGCTGTGTGAGCCTGAAGGAGCTTCAAAGTGAGCTGCAGCTTGGTTCAGACAAAGCTCCACATTCACACACAGATGTGATCCTGAAGAAGTCTGAACAGAACATTTCAGGAGAACTCTTCAGTCCAGAACATGAGCCTGCATTGTTCCTGAAACTGGGATCAGAGTTCTGCTCTCTGCTCCAACAGAACCACCTTCATGAGCTCCTGGTTTCTTCTGGATCCTCCAACATTCAGACGCTCTCTGACTGAGTTCATGTCTGCACAGAAACCTTCAGGATTCTCTTCTTCCACACGTCTTTCACTCTGAAACTCTCTTCTGAATGTGGATCATCTCAGTCAGACGTTCAGCAGCATCAGAGCCGTGCATGTGCTCCTCCTCATGAGTCCTGAAGCTGCACCGTCAGCTGCAGAGCTTCAGAGCTCCTTCCTTCTCAGACTTTCCACTTTCTTTGGCTCTCTGGCTCTGATGCTGCTGCTGCTGCAGAAAAACCAGCAGCTGCAGAAAAACTCTGCAGAGACTCACAGAGAGAGGATGGAGGCAGCAGATGAAGCTGCTGCAGACTGACAGCTGATGGAACTGAAGCACTTTCTACATTCTAGTTCCAAATGTTCTACAGAATCACTCAGAGCTTGAAAGTCTTCCTCAGTACTCTATGGTACTTTTTATGGAATTTACTGAGTACTTACAGTTTGTTTACATGGTACTTTTTATGGGACTAACTGGGTACTTACATAGTACTTTTTTGTGTCTACTCTATACTTACATGGTACTTACTGTGTATTTATGTGATACTATGTTAAGTGTTGAATGTATCCAAGAGTTGAATGTATCCAATTTCACTCTTACTCTTACTCCATTTCCCATGAGTCACTTCTGACTGAGTCATTTTTTGAGAGTTGAAGACATCACTCGCTAAATAAATGAACTCTGATGTACGAGGAAGACGTTTTTGTTCCATGCTCATTCATTAATAAATATGCCTAGAGGAGGCTAAAGTTGATCCTGTCCCGCAGTCTTCTTCATCTATCCACCACGCAGATGAAAGATCAGAGCTGCGCTTAACAGGTTATGGGCCCAGGCAGCAACGGACGCAAGTGATAGAAGAAAAAGGCGCGACGTAAAAGAAACATTGATGGATCAGAAAAATACAAAGCAAGATTTGTTGCAAAAGGTTACAGCCAGAGACCAGAAAATGATTATGAAGAGACATTCTCACCAACAGCAGACATGACGAGTGTTAGAGTACTTATGCAGAAAGCGGCACAGGAAAACCTCATTCTTCATCAGATGGACGTCAAAACAGCGTATTTACACGCACCCATAGACTGTGAAATATGTGTGGAACAGCCAGAGGGTCACGAGAAAAAGTCAGAGACTGGTGAAAAACTTGTGTGTATGTTGCAAAAATCTCTTTATGGTTTAAAACAATCAGGGAGAAACTGGAATGCAATGTTACATGCATGTTTAACCGAGAATGGATTTGAACAAAATTCAGCCGTTAACTGTGTGTATTCAAAACAGAAAAAGGATGAAAAGGTCATTCTACTAATATGGGTTGATGATTTAATTTTGGCAGCAAACTGTTCTGAAAAGTGTGAAAAAGATGCTAACTGAGAGGTTTAATATGTTTAAAAGTCTTCTTCCTCGGATCCACCACGCAGATGAAAGATCGGACTATTTGGTTCATACCTATGTGGTACATACTGGATATTTATAATATACATACTGGATATTTACATGTTGTGCAAAGGTGTCTTTTATGGTACTTACCACATGTAAGAACACAGTAAGTACAAATAAAGTACCTTGACCTTTAGGTCTGCACTTGTGTGTTTCACGGTATTTACCATGAATTTACCACAGAAATACCCCCTAAGTACAAAGAAACTGGACTGTAAAAGAAAGTCAGCCCTATTTACACTCTATTACATGGTACTTTCAGTAGCAAATGCTGGGTATGTTCATGTATTACCTTCCCGTACAGTGTACATACACACTTGGTCTTCTGACCTTACCAAATGAGACAATGCTAACTTGTTGGTAAAGGTGAAGTGACTGCGTTGTAAAAACATATTCTGGCCTGAGTACTTCTTGTAACATAAGGCAAATTTAAAGATAAACAAGACACTTTCACCTTTACCAAAAAGGTAGCATTGTCTCAGCATTGACGTGACCAGTGAGCAGCGACGTACCAGTGGACTGTCACTGGAGGAGTCCTCAGCAGGAGGGGGGGCTGAGGGTGCAGCAGACAGCCCAGCAACAGAAGTAGATGGCTGCTCAGTTCCTGCCTGGACCACTGTCGCCACATCTTCAGCCTCATCAAAGTCTGGAGGGAGGTTTTGGATGAGGAACTCCCTCTTCATCATCTGCTGGACGAGAGCTCGTCTTGATGGCGCGTGTGGACACAGTCTGAACAGCTCCCTGTAGTCCCAGACTCTGCCCTGCTGAGTCCAGAGCTTAGCCGAGTCCTTGGCTCGTTGAAGCTCAGCCTGACGCTCTTCTGGGGACTTGTCCTTCATGCAGACTCGAGCAAGGTGTGTTGCGAGGGTTTGCGTGGGCTTAACACAGAGCGGTAGTGGAGGATGCGACGGTCGGGCTTCCTGTAGCAGAGGTGGAACATTTAAAAAACAAAAAGGGCTAAAACATTTAAATACAGAGCAGCACTTCTCTTTTTCTGAGGAAAACATGCAGAGGTGGCTAAAGTGCTGAACCAACAGACTGGACTGAAAGTGGACCAAACAGGACTAAATGTACCCAAAGCAGGACTGAAAGTNTGGACCAAACAGGACTAAATGTACCCAAAGCAGGACTGAAAGTGGACCAAACAGGACCAAACAGGCAGACATATTGTTTTCAAAATCAGGATCTTTTCTGCCAAAGATGAGCTTTTTATAAGAATCTTTGAGCAGACACAGCAGTGCTGTAAAATCAGCAATCAAATCAATGAAAAAGCCGTCAAGGAGAAAGATCTTGTCTGTAGTCAGCAGAAAGGTCTGGTAGAGTCAACCGTGGATGGAAGAATGAGACAGCAGGAGAAAACTAGCTTCTTTTATGCTAAAAACCTGGCTAGTCAGTTTCAATGTGATGTAAATCTAAGGTAGGAGTGGTCAAGACTGAACCCACCAATCAAAAGTGAGCTTCTTCTGTTCACCTGAAAGGTCAACTTCTTTGTCTGTCATATAGCTCATGTAAGGGATATTCATGGTGGGGGAGGCAGAAAGGTGCGACATTCCAGCAGAAGTTGGTCCAGACATTGTACTTTTAAAACAAAGTTTGACTTTCTAACTCAATATGAATGAAATATACAATGTGAGCATTTGATGTTTTGTTTGGATTCTGATTGAAAGCCGAGCAAAAACATATTTTTCTCACAGGAAACAGACTTTCACTCAGAATCCAACCCAACATCCTTCTGTTTTTGAGTAAAACTTTACATTAAATGTTTCAAATGAGGCAGGTCTGAATTGTGTACAATATATTTAAAATCACTGTTTTATGGGGTTTAACCAGGAATTATTTTGTTTCGCTGAATCCGAAACTCAACCTCTTGAGAACATTTTTTTCACCATTTAGAAACCACTTTAAAGTGAACTTATTCTGTTCACCTGAAAGCTCAAGTTTTAAATCGTAAATCAACCTATTTTAGTCGTTGCAGTGGAACTTCTTTGTCTGGCATGTGAAGGCTATTCATGAAGGCGGGGGGGTGACATTCCAGCAGAAGTTGGTCACTACAACTTCAGACATTGTACTTTTAAAACAAAGTTTTACTTTGAATTTAATGTGAATGAAATGTTCACAGTGAGCAAATCACGTCTTGTTTGGATTCTTAGTGAAAGGCGAGTAAAGAAACATTTTTGTTACAACAGACTTTCACTCAGAATCCAACCCAACATCCTTGTTGTTTGTGTTTTTGATATGCTGGTACCAAACGAAATAGTTTAAACTTATTTTAACATGTGAAGCTTTTAAGGTAAATGTGATGAATTAGTCAGTGAATTTTGTGAAATCAGTTTTGGTTTTTGTGAAATTGATAGAATGTTTTTGTGTATGAACCCCAGGAAGACCAGCGACCACTTTGTGATCTAATGGGGTTCCAAATAAATAAATAAATAAATGAATTGTGAGGAAACTGGATTTTCTAGAAAGGACTGTATTAATAAAAACAATAATTAGGTTGGTTCGTTTCCCTTTTCAGTTTCCAACACACAGAAATAATAAATAATGACTCAGAGACAGTTACTTAGCTTCAGTGAAGATTTACTCCGCACAAAACAGCACAGATTTGTACGCAGGGTTACAGACAGATGAACAAGATGCATTCAAAGTCCGAACAAAGACACTCAGAAAAGGGCTTGGTATATATACCTGGCATTTACATATTCAGAAGATGGTCTGAGGATCTATGGTGAGAAAAACCCACCCACATGCTGTTGCAGGCTGGATACTTGAAGGTCATAAAGCTTCAAGTGTCAGATCTCTCTGATGTTCCCACAGACATTTGCCAGAGCACAAACACCAGAACACACAAAAAGTAAAAAGGGAGGATGAGGAGAAACTGTGAGGACAATAGCTTGGTTGTGCTGTCTTAGGATGCAATATAATTTTGAGATGATAATACATGCTCAGTGAATTAAGTTTAAACCATAAGTGTAATAAAAGGTATAAGTAAATGTAATAATAGTAAAAAGGGAGTTTCTAACTATTCTATTTCTAATTATTCCTAACATGAATCATTCTGTTTTTGAGTAAATGTAACATTAAAAGGTTCAAAATAAACCCGTTTTGTGGTGTATGTTTCAGTTTTGCTCTAACTCCAACAGGATTTGCAGGATTTGCACAGGTCCAACTTCTCCTTTCTTGCAGAACCCGGGTTAAAAAGACCCGCCAGATCCAGGGCTTCTGGATGTGAGTAGCTGCCCTGAGCCGGCCGGTTTTTAGCTGCCATGCCAGATATTTGCAGCATTGAACACGCTGGAACCAGGCAGCGTCAAGCAGAATTGAAAGGTGCGGCTTGAGGCAGGCAAGCCAGAATCAGTGAACATGGAGCACCCTGGAACCATGGAGCTGTGAGCGGGCATCAGCTGCGGGCCTGCTGTGGACTCTGGCATGTCCGTGCTTTTTGAGTCAGACCTCACATTCAAGTGTGAGTGCGAGTGCAGCAGCATGTGACGGTGCTACACCATCACACAATCCAAACTCAATTCTCAGATGTTCTGAGAGGCAGAAATGTGTTTCCACTCAGAGGAACCTGCAGCAGCTCTTCTTTCCAAGCTGATGTTTCCTGCAGAGATTCCTGCAGGAGTTCCTCCTGCTCCTTCTTTCCAGAGTTCCTGCAACCAGACGGAGTCTTTGTGCTTTGGAGCTGCTTCTCTTGGATGAAGCGCTTGGTTAGCTCACTTTGATCTCTTTCATGTGGGACTTTGTCTTGAAGCGGATCAAACTGAAG
>JAUDJI010001183.1:0-11336 GCA_037389245.1 Oryzias sinensis | reverse complement strand
GCCACTTCTGACGCAAATCCTACGCAAAGTTTTATAAATGAGGCCCCAGAACCTCCAGACACAAGAACAGTTTCTTTCCCTCTGCAGTCAGACTCTTAAACGCCCTGTAACCCCCCCCCACTACCTGCACCTTGAACATTCTCAGTTTGCACCGTTTTGACACTCCTTGCACTACTGACTCTATTTATATTTTTGTTCTGTCCATTGTGCAAAAATTTTGTTGCTTACTGTTCTTCTGTTTTATGTTGCACATTTGCACCGAAACAAATTCCTACTCTGTGTAGCTACACAGAATATGGCAATAAAAACATCTTGAATCTTGAATGAAGCCTCATTGGGGTTCTTGTAATTGTGATGTAAAAATGAACCACCCATTCAGGGCTTTGAAACCGCACAAAACAAAACTGGTGGCGGACTGGACGTATATCGACATATGTTTCAACTGAGCTCCTTGTAACACTTCAATGTGGAAATGATGATGAAAAAACGTAAAACAATAAAATGTTGTTAATAATGATTAAAAAGAACAACGTAAAACAACATGTGAAATTTTCTGTGAGAGGGGTTTGACACAGCAAAATACACATCACATGAAGAAAATAAACGCAAAGCAAAAAAATATGAAAAATAATAATAAAATTATCAAACTCTGGTCTTGAACCCAGGACTTCTGGGTGCATAACCCACTGTCTGTTCCACTGAGCTATCTTTGCTGACATTTCTTCACACTTCGGCTTGTTGTCATAGATTTATTGAAGTACTTTTTTATTCATAGTGTATTGTTTTATGTGAGAAATCGAGTTGAAACTATCCTGAACCACAGTACGTTGTTTCCAAAGAACCATGGTAAAGTACAATGAACTGACGCTGATTTCAAACTGGGGAAACAATAGAACTGGTCGGGAAACATTCGGGATTCATTTCGTATTTCTAGAGAATAGCACGCCCAACTGTTCGAAACGCAAGTGACATCCTAACAGTCGTTCGACCAAACGAAGCATTTGGCGCTTCATACGTCATCTAGCATGTGATCTGCGCTAGTTGAAACACGCCCCGACACATTGTGCCGAAACACCCTGTTTCACGAAGGCAAACCGCGCGCCGAAGCGCTGTGTCAAACGGGCCATCCCTACTTACAATCCTGAAACTCCAAACCACGACCTCCAGCCACGCCACGACTTCCAGCAAAGACTCCCGTTTACCACGCCGTAGCATCACATCTCCAGAGCTACTTCAGGATATTCCCTCTCGGATCCTTATCCAGGAAAATAAAACACTTTGACTAACCTCATCATACTCTTGTGTTTCCTTCCGGGTTCCAGCATCTGGGTCTGTCCTACTTAGTGATCATGACCACTGTGTTCTATTTGGATGTAATTCAAAATGAACTGACCAGTAATTTTTCTGGATGTCTGTTAGTTCCATAGGCAGATTTCCTTCAAGAAAGTCAAGAAGACTTTAAAGTATAAGCTTTAACGACTATAAACTGTTAAACCTATCTCTATGGAGTCCTATACTGTTCATAATTAAATAAATAAATATTTAATTAAATAAATAAATAAATATGGCCTCATGAAAATACACAATCAACCAATAAATCTCTCATAAATATATAAAAAGATCGTGAAATTGTGAAAAAGCTGCACTCTGATTTTAAATTAGCCATTATATTATTCAATATATTTAATTTTGTTTTAAAAACCTGTTCATTATTTTAAAACAGCATTTTAAAATATTCATTTTTAATCATGTGGAATATTATTATAATTCTGTCTTTTTTCAGAAGCTCGTATTTCAAAATCAATATTTTCCAAAGTAGCTTTTTTTTTATTTCATGTTGCTGTTTTTCACAATGACTTATTTATTTCATGAAGAGCTTTTTCAGCAGAATGGGTCCATCTGTCAATCAGTGAAAGTGGGCGGGGTCTAAACGCTCATTGGCTCATCCATGGAAATCGACTCATATTCCTCTATACCGGCTCAGCGGTGTGCCAGTCAGAGAGATATTTCAGCGATATCTGCATGGCTTTACTGACATTAGAGATCAAATAGAGACAAACAATCTCTCTGCTGCAGAAGATGCAAACATGGACGACTCTGTTTTTGTAGTTTGAGGGTTTGTGTGGACCAAAGCACAGAGAGGAGCTCCGGTCGTCCACGTCTATAAGTCCCCCGTTGAAACACTCCTCATTCTTACGACATTCACTCAGAGCTCACATCGTGCCTGATGTCGGCTGCAGGAGGTGAGCTGGCGGACCGATAGAGAGTGAGACCAGGAGCTGCGCAAAGCGGAACAAGCCTGCTGAGGCCTCCTGAACCTTATATTTTTCTATTTTCAATGAGACAATGATTATAATCAGGTCCTCTGATTTTATTTTTCCCCCTTCAAAATGTTGAACCTTTCCTGCGATGACGTTTCTGACCGTGGTCGGAAAACGCAGCGGAGATCCGGGATTGATTGGGCAATTCTGCAGCCAGGGTTTACTCCAAGAATCAGGCTCTGTACTTTGGAGGAAATCATTTTTTATTATTACTTTTCCGGGGAACAGGGCAACAGACCCTTAACTTGCGCTCACACATACAATCTCGCGCTGCCTGGGCGCTCTGATTTACACGTAATTTAAGACGTAGTTTGACTGCAGGAGCTGAAGCAGAGACTCTCTGGGATGATCTCATGAAGTCAAACATGGAAACATTGTTATCATGTGAAATATTCAAAATTGTGCATCCATGCATTTTTACTGAGATAAGCGCAGGACACCGCTCCATGTGGCTATCAGGCTAAAAACGTTAGCTGGTAGCCCATCCCACACGCCGCATGTTGCGTTCATGGAACTCCAGTTCATAGACGTTTTGTGGAACTCCAACAGCCACCCAGCCTAACTTAGACCACTACTAGATATTAATCAGAAGATGAAAATTGCAGAAACGACCACAAAACCACCTTAATTATGCACACTCGCCCAAAGCCACTTTTATCCGCAAATTTAGAACAAAAACTGCCCAATTTTGTGTAACACTGTGGATGTGTTGAGGTGCATACTCCCCCTAGTGTTGAGGAGTGGGCATTGCGCCGTCACGTTTGGTGAAGTATCTTCGATCGATGTAGTCAGGGTGCTGCTGCTCATGTCTGAGTAAAGGAGTAGCCAATCACAAAAGTGTCTCCGCCTTGTCTAGTTTGATTGACAGATAGAGTCATTCTGCTGAAAAAGCTCTTCATGAAATAAATACGCCATTGTGAAAAACAGCAACATGAAATAAAAACAAAGCTACTTTGGAAAATATTGATTTTGAAATCCAAGGTTCTGAAAAAAGACGAGGAATTATAATAATATTCCACATGAATAAAATGAATATTTGAAAATGCTGTTTTAAAATAATGAACAGGTTTTTAAAGCAAAATGAAATATACTGAATAATATAATGGCTAATTTAAAATCAGTGTGCAGGTTTTTCACAATTTCATGATCTTTTTAGTTATTTATAAGAGATTTTTTGGTTGATTGTGTATTTGCATGAGTTCATATTTATTTATTTAATTAAATATTTATTTATTTAATTATGAACAGTATAGGACTCCATATATTTCAGGTTCGTTTCAGTTATTTAATCCTCCTGGGTTCCTCCAGCCAGAAATGTAGGACGATAAAGATCTGAGGTCTTCTGCTCAAACTGTTCACTCGAAAAAGATGGCTGGATGGACGGATGGATGTATGTTTATTTATGCTAGGTATCAGACATGAAGATGTCACTACTGGCTTCATATCAGGACATTTCTTAACACAAAGTGGTGGAGGAATGTAACTGAAAAAGGAACAGTTTGTAACATTTGAAAATCAACTTTATTGATCAACTTTCAGATTATTTCTTAATTCTTAAAAACTGGAAGTCGCAGTTTTATCTGCAAATTTTTTGTTTTCATTATAATCCTTTTTTTTGTCCTAAATCAACATCATAACAGGTTGTTAAACTGTGTCAATGTTTTTCATCTGATTAAAAAAATAAGTGGAAACATTTTTAAATTAGAATTTTTTCATAGTTTTAACATTTTGCATTTTAAAAGTTTATTTAGTAATTGGTTTGAAATATTGCAGTTTGATAGACGTTTGCAGATAACACCACACCTTTCCGTGGGTGTTAATGACGATGTTTCTAAAATGTTTTCTTTGCATTTCTCATCCTCTGACAGGTGAATGTTTAGCTAACAGTTTCCTGTTTGTCTAAGGCTTCATCCTGTTGGTTTAAGGAAGCAAAGGTATATGTGCTGCTTCTGTAAACATCATTCAGAGGGTAAAAAACACAGAGAGAGAAAACACAAGCTATAGTTAAACTGAATATAAACCGAAATATTGTTAGTAAAATATAAAAGTTAGCCTGTAAATTCAATTAAAAAGAAAAGAGCTGATTAAAACAAAGGTTTTTGTAAACAGTGTTTGTTTAAATTTAAATTTCTGTTGTGACCTTTGACCTGCATAGTGTGTGGGTGGTTATGGCTTTGTATTGTTTTTAGTCTCCATTCAATCTAATTATAATTTCTATATTTAAGCTACCAAAAATTAAACTTTAGCCCTGGTAGTGTGGGGTAAATCATAAAAAATACTCAAAAACCTTTATGACAGATAAACTTCCAGGTGGAACTTCAAATGAAAACTGGAACTAAATTTGGAAAAATGTAAATATGTTCAAAAATTTGAAAGGATGGTTTATATTTCCCTAAGGACATTTGAAACCCCACAGCTTTTCTTTTTGGTTATTGAAAAATAAACAAAAATAGCAGAAACTTACATTTTATCCACCAATTTTTTGTTGGCCTGACATGTTTTTATTAAAAAACCAGCAGCTGATATACAGAAAACCATACATGATATATATAAAGACAAAAAACATCCAAGAAAATATAGTAACATCATTTTGTTTTTCTATTTACAAGATTTGAGGTATTAAATCAATGTTTTCAAATAGATTAGCTCATTTAAAAATGTAAAAAAGTTCCTGCAGCTACTAAGATTAACCACTAGAGAGCACTGCAACCCACTTTTTGTCCCCACAGAGATTGACCTGCACGTAAAAAATTCACAGGAAAGACTTTTGAGAATAAAATCTATAGATATATTAAAGGGTGTCACAGACACCAATATTCTATACAAAACAGAACCAACCTTATCATTATCAGAATGAAAGAAAGTTTACTGAAAGTTTACTGAAAGTTTACTGAAAGTTTACTGAAACACTTTTCTTCTTGAATCCATAAACACAAATTTTCTCTGTATCTGCAGAAGGAATCCTGGATCCCAAAAAAAACTTCCAGCAGATGCCGTTTCTTCAGCATCTTCTCATGTTCTGCAGGAATCTGTCCTGACTTTGGGGACAACCCAACCTGACCTGCCGGGGTTTGTCCAAAATGTCTGCATGATGCATTTGAGCCCCGCTCGTGCATCAGAGCTATTTTATCTCTTTTTTTTTTCCTTTGTTCCTCACAGAGCTGTCAGGAAACTGTCAGACCTGTTCCTTCAGCAGGGCTCTCTGATGTTGCTTTCGGCTATGTCGATACAAAGCAACTCCAACCACTGCAATAATGACTGCAGAGACAGCAGCGAGTGAGATGGGAATCCCTTTCCCCCTCACTGATGCCACATTTTTTGAAGCATTTTTGTGATGGACAGGATCCACAGTGTATGGTTTGGAGGTTGTGATTGTCGTCTTAACTTCAACTTTAACTTCAACTACAGCTAGAACAAAAAACAAACATTTTTAATAAAAATGATCTGACAAAATGATTCTAACTCACACTAAATCAAATTGAAATCAACTCACCAGGTTTGATCTTCAGGCTGATACTGGCAGAATCCGCGCCACAATTAGCACTAATGCTAACGCTGATGTTCTTCTCCTCGATGACATTAAACATTTGTAGTGAGGCAGAGGTTTTCTTTTTTTCACATCTGTTCTTCTCACAGAGGTTTTCTGTTGTGTGGATCCACTTAACTGAATAGTTTTCATACTGGCAATCAGCTTGTTTCCATTCAATGTCACAACTAAGAGTCAGATCCTCTCCATATGTAACTTCCACTATTCGGGAACAGTTTAGTGACACACCTGTGTGATAGAATAGAAAGAAACGATGTGGTCACTTCATGTTTTCTTTGCTAAACATTTGTCACACTTAGAGTATTTTCTCAAATCTGGTCATTTATTTCACTTCTGAAAGGTGAGTTTGGGATTTAACACACCTGTATCTGCTGAGAGTCCACGCAGAAGCACAAACATCAGAATCAAATGTCTGAAGAAGAAGGACATCCTGAAGGTTCATCTGGAATTCAAACAAAAAGGATATTTTAGTGTCTGCAGGCTAGTTTCACAAAAATCTCATCTCGTTTAGCATCAAACCATCAACAAACAAATGAGTGAATAAAAAACCGAGTAAAAAACATTTTTCTCTTTTTAAGCGTGGTCACATGTTGCAATCATGATTAGTAGACGTGTCACAGCAGGCTGTCAAACCAGAGTGAAGCTGTGAAAAACACCTGCAGGTTTACGCTTCTGCAACAAATACAGTCTAAAGAAAACCCAAAAGTCTTCAGAATCTTGAAACAAACATTAGATTTCCAGCTTTGGTTTGCAAACTCAACCCTGAAATCCACTTCATTCATTTATAATGTTAGAAAACAAGACTCAATAAAGGTTTTAGTTTAAAACTATTCAGAGCGAGTTTTGAAAATAAATAAATATTTTGTATCAGATTGAAAAATTAAAAGAACATCTTTTTGCAAAGTTTACTCACATGGTGGAGATGTTGTGTCTTTAGGAGGTTGGAAAATGATTGTTAGAAATACAACAGCAGGATGTGCTGATATGAGTAAAAAAGGGGGTGGAGTCTGATGATGAAACTTCAATCTGCAGAGAAAGTGAAAGTTTTTAGAAACCTGTGGGAGAAGCTGTTCTGGGAAAAGGGGCACGGACAAAAACCGGCACTTGTTCACTCCCTGAATAAGGTTGAATTTTTCCTTGATTGAAGTGGACTTGAATTGAAGTAGAAAGTTCATGTTTTACAATAATACAATGCAGAACTTTTTATCATTAAACAGTTAATCAGGTCACATAAAAGCTTTCTGGAAGCCTTAAATTATGAACAAACAAAGAAAAAGCCTCTTAAGATGTGAAGGTTCACAATTAGTTAATGGACAAAAATAGGTGTTTCTTGCAAGATCTTTTAATATTGTTTTTTTTTTTGTAGTTTTTTTTTTCTTTGTAAAGGAAGATAAAAAAGGTACAAAAACAGAATAGTTTTAAAACTAAGGTAATTTGGGCCCAACTGAAAACATAACTAAATGAAACAAAAACAAGTGGGACTAAACTGAACAGGCCTGGGGCCTGTTTCAGAAAGGAGGTTAAGTGTAAACTCTGAGTTCGTTAACCCTGAAATCAGGGAAACCCTGGGTTTTCTGTTTCAGAATGGGAGGTTTGTTAAACCAGAGAAAGCAGAGTAAGTCAAACCCGTTTCTGAAAGAGAGGTAACTTATACTCAGTCAGTGTCCATGGTTACTTATGCTGTGAACCTAACCTGGTCGGGAGCAGGTTTTATTCTCCAAACTCAAAGTTTCTGCCGGTCCCCTCCCCTTTTTAAAGAAGAAGCGGTATATTTCGCTTCAACCTTCATTGCCCACATTTCCATCACAAGATCTAAGTGACAAGAATGGCTTGTCCTTTTTTGGAGGACCCAATAGATGAGGAGGCTGCATTAATTCATAGAGAATTATATTTACCTCGTACGAGGATTTTGAGAAGACTGGATTTTTTGTCATTTCCCCATAGGTTTTTGTGAGCGTTACCGTTTTTCGTTGCAGTCAATTACATATATACAATGAAAACAACATTAGATATGTATTGCTATGTAGATGTTTCATATGTCAAATATTGTCAACAAAGCCTCCATCCATGACATGCTCACATTTGACCTGATTGAATTATGTTTTTATACTTAATTTTTAGCTGCTGCCATGTTCTTTTAATTCCTGCAGGATTGCATCTACATGAAAATGAAATCAGGGACATTGAATTAGATTAATGTAACAATTACTTTTTGGAAACACAATTTTCTAGCACTGCTTACTTTCTTAATCCCATATAAACCTATACCACTTGATCAATACAAGGGTAAACAAAAGTTCACTTTTAAAAACACAATTGCATGTATTAATATTAAACTGACCAACGTTTGCTAGAGGGGAAGGTTAACAAAAAAGTCCTCTAAACATTACCGACGTTAAATGCATTTTCCCCCAGATTGGTTCTGTACACTATGCAGCATTTCATGCATTTACACCAGGAATAACACTTCAAAAGTACACCTAAATATAGCCATTTTTTATTTCACTCCTTACGCTATTAAAAAAGTTATTACAGTCAATATTTTATATCAATGATTTAAATGCAAACTTAGGCATTAACTTCAGCAGCTATGTTTTCCACGCTAACTGTCTCTGTTTTGCAGATGCAGCGGTGTTGCTTTTCTTCTGGAATATGTGCTCAAATTCACTGTAACTCTGCAGCAGCACGTCAAGTTCAGCTGGCGAAAAATACGCAGACCTCTTTTTTTCACGGTTGCCATGGTGACTCGTGATATCTGCGCTCCATTGATAATGGCTTCTTATAGTCGCGGTGCGCACGCTCACCTCCGAATCAGTCCACTCAGAGTTGATTGATCTAACGCGGATCAGCTGCTCTGAAACAGAAAACTCAGAGTTGTTAATCTCCCGATTGACCAACTCAGAGTTCAAGTTTAACCTCAGAGTTGGTTGAACCTCCTTTCTGAAACAGGCCCCTAACCAGCCTTAGCCATTACACTGACACACTGGGGAAGCTTTATAGACAGGGACAAACCATACTGGACACATGAGGGAGAGGAAACCAACTAATCAAACATTCAAACTATTTAATCTGATTACAAAACAGAGAAACAGAAACCAAACAAAATTCATATGATACAAAAGTAGTCTTCAACAAAAAGTGGACTAAATCATTTCATTTAAATAGGCAAAAATAAAGTCCATGAGGAGAGTTGGCAACCCCTGCAGTTCCCCAATCTGCTCTGCTGATTACTATGGATGGCTCACCTGGGATGGAAACTCAGAAAACAAACAAAAGGGAATAAACTACTTTTTTCTCACTTAAAACAAATTAATCAAATGTGTGCACCCATTGTTAATTTATTTTAAGTAAACAAAGTAAAAATGAATGTTTTGAATTTAAAGAAAAATAAAGAAATACTAACAGCTATGTGGTGGTTTGAGGTTGAACCACCACATAAGACAAAAAGAAAACAATTTTTAACCATGACTAAACTCTGATCAACAGATGTTCTTGTAACCTTCATCAGGGATTAAATGAAGAATGGAAACCTCTGCAGTGTGCTTTTACTTTGGCGGTTTATGGAAAGTATTTGCAGCTCAACAGCACTGTACAACATTAACGTCTTTGGATGATTTCCAAGATCAGGAAAAACAAGAACTAAGATAAACTTTTCAGCTAACTGCAAAAGAGTCAAACTATGATTGGATTTTGATCAGAGAGCAGACTTTAATACCATAAAGTCAACGCCGGCAGGCAGGAAGAGTGTTTGGGACTATGAGGTAAATTCCACTTAGAACACATTTTTAATCCCCCATTCTCATGCACCCATGAGGCTGGTACGGGTTCTGTGTTTTTTCGGGGTGCATTGGTAGGTGGAGGGTCATAGAGAGCAGTGGCCGCTTCTTAAGGGGTGTTTTACAGTTCCTTTGAGGCTCGTACCTCAAGCGACGTCATGAAAATTGAACGTACCATTGTCGTGCGTGGGTCATGAAGTACAATGATCCCTTGCTATAACACAGTTTACTTTTCACGGTTTCGCTACTTCACGGATTTGCATCGTGCATTGTGTTCTGCATTCTGATTGGCTAAAAAGTCACTCCGCTTCTTCTCTACCTGTGCGTCAATAAAGTTGCAGTTTAATATTTACACGTACGTAAAACAGCTAACCAAATTTACAACACGTACGTGCAAATTCTCCTGCAATTTTGAGTTTCTCTAAAACCCATAGAAAAAAGAAAGACAACAACTGCCAATCACTATCACTTCAAAAGAAGAAAACACTGCAGAGCGGAGTCACGATGCAGCGGCTCAGTCTGAAGAGCAGTGAATACACCTGAGTCACTATTTGTCCCACTGTACTTTGTATTTTTTCCATAATCATTTTAAAATTTCTCCCATTTAATCCAATTCTTTGGGTCGCGGTGGGCGGGGCTAATCTCCACAATTTGAAGCCTTAAATTATTATTTGACAGTACAGTACAGAAGTTGTACTTTTATTGGTGAAACAATTGCTTGAGCCTGTAAAATGGTTTGTGGTTTATTTTCAATGTATAATAGAGTATTTAATTATAATAATTGTGAAAAAAGTAAAGGTTTCTACTTCACGGATTTTGCCTATGACGGGTTCTTTTTGGAACGTTACCACCGCGAAAAAAAAAGGGTTTACTGTATTCGTAAGGATATTGAAAGTTTCACACAGACTTATGACGTGTCGTACACAAGCCTTACGCCACATTCAAGTTGTGAGTAAGGTGTGAGTCCAGGCTCCTTCCTGATCCCACTCAACTACATAAGTGTCCACACAAACTCCACTCTGATTGTCTAATTTCCTCATTTTTAACTGTCAGGCTGCACCAAGGAGCGTGCATGGATCACGTGAACAGAACTAACGGGGTCTCTGTACAGTCTACTGGATTTGGGATCCATACCACACGCCTGGGTCTCACCTAACTCCGTCTGACTTACCCTTATGTGTGGTTTAAGTGTTCACTGTTGCCACTGTTGCCTGCAGCATGAATGGAGGTTGATGTTCAAACGAGTCTGCCACACCTTTGTTTGAATTTTCAAAGAGACTGCAGGTGGAATTCAGATTAAAATAATTCAATGAAAAGAAGATCTCCCAGACTAACTGAGGGCATCCACAAGATGAAAAAAATGATGTTTGAGAGATTCCCATTGGCATGCGCACAAAAATATTCACAGGTGAAAACCAGTTCACAGTGGAAAATGGAGCCTGCTCGGGTTCGTTGTTCCTAAAATATCTGTGTGGGCGCGTTGGTGAAATCCTTTAATGATGAAGACAGAGGCATCAACAAACTCCCACTCCTGTTATGATTTGCTGCATTTATTGGTTTTTATTCTAACTTTTGTCTCATCTTGGGTTTCTGTGCTGAGAAAAGTGACTGCCCACTCACCTGTGGATCCTGTTGAGCAGTAACAGCTGCCTGCACTGAAACCCAAGATGGGACAAAAGTTAGAATAAAAAC
>JAUDJI010001182.1:0-11340 GCA_037389245.1 Oryzias sinensis | reverse complement strand
TTTCTCCGTGTGTCCGGCTGCTGACAGACATACACACACGCACCAGGAGCAGACTGTGTTACCGGCAGAGAAGACGGCTTTGAGTTGGTTGTGAACTTCTGATGAGTTTACACAGTTTCTCAGGACTACATAGCTGTATGTCCGCCTTCTGCGGTCCTCATTCAGACGGACCGCGGACAAGCTTTTTTCTTCGGACCGCCAGCTGCCTTCGCATAGCGGAGCGCGAAGCTCCCGACGATCGCTGAAGGCGGAAATGCTGCTGCGATCTGAGAAACAATCATATGAATTTGTGTTTCCAGTGGTGTCCAGTACAAAATAAAGACTCATGTAATGCCCACATATTTACACATTTATTTGCAGCTTCGCGCTGAATTTGCTGTTTGATGACAGCTGGAGCTCCATTAACAGATAGCAGATTTCTCCGTGCTAAACGTTTGCTGGGTGGACCAAAAACCCTCACTCAGCGCAAAGCTGCAGGAGACTGTTGAATCTCCTGCAGCTGACAGCTCCCGAGTCGCGCGCGTGCTCCCACCTGTGCTCTCAGGTTCAGACATTTCTCTGGAGTATTCACTAATACAAATGAGACTGGAGGCACTTTCAGCTTTCCGGCAGCCATCAACCTTGTCACCACGAAAAAAAAAAACTCGCAGCAGGTGGCTCCGCCTTTATTTATACTGACAGGTAACTGTGCGCAACACAAAATAGTTCCCCAAACAAGAACACGTAAAGATATTCATCGTAGTTCAACACCCCCACTCGATGAAATCACACACTTTCACATAACATCAGTATTAATTTCCAAACATATAAGAACTAAACTTTTCAATCTTGGCTCTTGGAGCAGACTTCGTGAACACATCTGCAGCCATGTTTTCTGTCGGGCAATACTCCAAAACAACTTTACCCTGCAACACATTAGACCTGATGAAGTGGTATTTTATATCCACATGTTTGCTCCGCTGGCGATTTACAGGGTTCCTTGCTAGGCGTATAGTCCCTTGGTTGTCCTCGAACAGTTTGGTTGTTGGTTCAAAGTTGGGGTCCATATCCTTCAAAAGTTGTGAGAGGTGAAGCGCTTCTTGAATGGCGGCGGCTAATGCCATGTATTCAGCTTCACACGTTGACAGAGCAACAGTTTGCTGTTTCTTTGTTTTCCATGACACAATGGCTCCGTTTTGGCTAAGGCTGAAGCAATAGCCTGTAGTACTCCTTCTGTCCTCTAGGTCGTTAGCCCAATCAGCGTCAGAGTAGCCCATCAGTTCAAGTTCAGTGTCACATTTATTATAACACAGTCCATAATCCTTGGTTCCTTGTAAGTATCTGTACACATGTTTCAGTGCTGTCATGTGTTTTTCCCTGGGATCAGACATGTATTGAGACAGCCTGCTGACAATCCAACTTATGTCCGGCCTAGTACAGGTCATGATATAGATAAGGCTTCCTAACATACCCCTGTATTTCCTCTGATCTGTTTTGGCCCCTTCTGGAGTTAGATCACATTTGATTTCACTGGGAGTTGCTCTTGATTTACAATCAGACATTTCAAACCTTTCCAAGATTTTGACAATGTACCTGGTTTGATTCATTCGAACAGAATCCTTTCCCTGTGAGAAATCAACTCCTAGAAAATGAGCAAGTTGCCCGAGGTCTTTCATTTTAAATTTACTTTTTAGTTTTTCCTTGACCTCCTTTAAACACACCTCATTGCTTGCAGCCACAACTATGTCATCAACCCACACTAACAGGATGACCTTTTCCTCCTCAGAAAGTTTAGTGTAAATACAGTGATCAGTCTGACTCTGCACAAAATTGTTCTCAAGTAGAAAATCATGAAGCATGAGATTCCAATTCCTACCAGACTGTTTGAGTCCGTAGATAGATTTGTTTAACTTGCAAACCAATTTAACACCATTTTTTGATTTAGCCTGAAAACCTTCTGGTTGGTGCATGTATATTTCGCAATCAATAGGTGCATGCAAGTATGCTGCTTTAACGTCCATTTGGTGTAGTGTCAGGTCATGCTGTGCAGCCAGCTGCATCAAAACACACAGTGAGGTCAAGTCAGCTGTCGGGGAAAATGTCTCAGAATAGTCAAGTCCTTCCACCTGACTGTATCCTTTTGCCACATATCTGGCTTTGTAAGTTTCTTTCCCTGTGTCATCTTCTTTAAGAGCATACACCCACCTTCCCCCCACTGTCTGTCTACCCTCTGGTAATGGCACAAGTGAGAAGGTGTCAGTCTCTTTAAATGTTGCCATCTCATCTCTCATGGCCTTTTTCCATTTCTCTGCTGATGGTGATGCCAGAGCCTCTTTAAAGGTTTGTGGCAGTCCAACTGTAGCCCTGTAACAGTAGTCAATAGTCAACTCACGGTCATGTACCACACACTCATAGTCCTCCAAGTACTTAGGCTTTTTTCTAGCTCTACCAGTTGAAAATTGAGTCTGTGCGTCAGTGTCTTCGTTAGTGTCTGGTTTTGTGCTCTCTTCCTTGTCTGTTTCTTCTCTTTGTGTCTGCGTTTCTGTCAGTTCAGGTAGTGTAGGTACCCACTCCATGTACCGGTCCTCCGCTTGGTCTGCGTCAGTCTGTGTCTGACTCTCAGTCTTTTCACTCGTTATAAACTGGACCAGCCTGTGTTTCTGAACTTTGTTTGACTCTGGAAAATAAATCATGTAAGCTGGTGAATGGCGATCGAAACCCACAAAAATTCCCTTTTTGCCTTTTGGGTCAAGCTTTTTCTTGTTTTGTTCATACACCACACAATCTGAACCAAACTTTTTCATTTTTGACAGATTCGGTCTCTTTCCAGTAAAAAGAAAATATGGTGTTTCCCTTGTTCTCTTACAATAACACCTGTTTCTTACAACTGCAGCTGTCCTAGCTGCGTAAGGCCACAACTCTTTTGGCAGGCCTGATTCTATCAACATGCAGCGCACCATTTCGAACAATATGCGCCAGTTCCTCTCCGCAGTCCCATTCTGATGGGGGGAGTAAGGTGCAGATCTTTCATGCTTAATAGCATTGTCTCTGAGTAGTGACTGGAACTCTTCAGAGATGAACTCTGTGCCATTGTCTGACCTTAGGCGTTTTACTTTGCCATAAATTGCTGTATCTGCTAGGAACTGCTTTGTGGCTTCAACTGCTTTGTTCTTACTCCTCAGAAAATACACATAAATGGCACCAGAAAAATCATCGGTAAAGGTGATGGCATATTTGTACCCTTCTAGTGACTCTGGGGCTATAGGCCCACCCAGGTCTGTATGGATGAGCTCTAATGGTGCTTTAGCTCTTACATCTGCTTCCCTGTTTCTGCTTTCAGTGAATTTTCCCTGCAGGCATGTTTCACACACATTAGGCTTACACTTTTTACCTTTGATTTTCATTCCATCCACCACTGTTTCGAGTTTGATTATGTCATCATAATTACAATGACCCATTACTTCGTGCCAAGTTTTGAGATCATAACATGCATTACAGGTATCATCACAGTTCTCTTTTGCCACATCCAGGTAATACAATCTGTCCTTTACCTTCAATTCACATGTCGTACCGTTGGGAAGTATCATTTTGTTGTTGTTCTTTTCAAAGTTGAACTTTGCTCCCTTTGAAGATGCAGCTTCCACAGACAAAATGTTTTGTGGATATCCCGGAATCAAAAGTGCATTTGTGAGCTGGACACTCACCACTCTGCCATTGCTGTCAGTGAGTTGGATCTGGGCGTCCCCCTTTTTCAGTACACTGCCAGCAATCCGGGTTCCATCTGCCAATTGCATGACGTGGTCCTTGGGCCGAAACGTCTCGTCAAATCTGATGAAAGCCTCTTCGCTGGTCATGATGTGAGCAGATGCACCACTATCCACAAGCAATCCCTCTGGTTGTGCACAGTGAGGTTGCCATTCACTTGCCCGGAGTATGAAGGTCTCCCGCTCAGCAGGGTGCTCGTCTCTGGCCTGTGCGGTGCTCAGCCTAGTGTCCGTAAGGATGGCCACTTTGTTGCTATTTTGAGTGTAAGCAGGCCTGAAGTTCCGCTGTGGTTTCTTAGCTTTGCTTCTGCAGTCTTTTGCTTTGTGTCCAACTTTTTCGCAAATGAAGCATTCACCGTTGAAGTATTTCTTCTCATTATTTCTTGGTTTGGTCTGCTTTGCTTTGTAGTTGACTGTCATTACTTCGTCTGCTCGTGGCCTTGAGCGGTAGCGAAGTGAGCATTCAAAGCTCCTCAACCTAGCCTTGAACTCACTGAAGGTCAGAACCTCTCTTGTCTGCGTGACATGCACAGAAAATGGTGCATATTCATCTGTGAGTCCTTTTAACACCATGGCCACTAACAGTGCGTCGCTGAGGGTCTCTTTAGCTCTGTTCAGCGCTGCCACAATCTTCTCAACACGTGCTAGATAATCTGCTAGCTCCTCTTGATCAGCCATTAGTACGTTGGTCAATTCTGTGTAAAGTCCAACAATCCGCGGTTTTTCTTCTGATTCAAAATGGCGTCTCAGTATTTCTAGACTCTTCTTTCCATCGTCTGGCGCTTCATACAGGATTAGCATTAGCGTCTTATCATCCAGGCAACCACATAGTTCTGCATAAGCCAGCTCGTTTTTCCTACCGGCTTCTGGGTCTGCAGCCCCCGCTTGCTGGCTCCCGATAATAGCCTCCTTCAGGCCGAGCGTTTTCAAGTACGCTAAAAATCTGGCCTCCCATATGTGGTAGCGTGCTTCGTCTCCGTCGAACCGCGGCGGGAGTCCGCGTCCGTGTATGGCCGTGCTTAACATTCGACTGGGCCCATAACCTGTTGAATCTCCTGCAGCTGACAGCTCCCGAGTCGCGCGCGTGCTCCCACCTGTGCTCTCAGGTTCAGACATTTCTCTGGAGTATTCACTAATACAAATGAGACTGGAGGCACTTTCAGCTTTCCGGCAGCCATCAACCTTGTCACCACGAGAAAAAAAAACTCGCAGCAGGTGGCTCCGCCTTTATTTATACTGACAGGTAACTGTGCGCAACACAAAATAGTTCCCCAAACAAGAACACGTAAAGATATTCATCGTAGTTCAACAGAGACTATCTTCATAATGTGCTTTTATTACTGTCATGATTATTATTAAGGGCCCGCTCTGCTCGATCATATGTTTTTAAATCCGTGCGGTCAGACGACGCTGAAGAAGTTGGGTAGCGATTCACAGCTTCTGATTCACGAGGGAGCTAAAGGAACATTTTGCTGCATTTCTCACATTAAGATCCAGGAATCCAGGTTTGAGCGGGCCAGGTCCAGCGGTTTGTGAACAGGACTCGGTTTTAGGTGATCTTAATGCGAACACAGACACACCAGGTCTCTCAGCGACAGCGGCCGGACACACGGAGAAAGCAGTGACGTCATCGCCCCGCCTCCCCTCTACTAATGCTTTTAAGAAATGAATATTGCTCCAAGTTTTGCAGGGTGGATGTTAAAATGCAAATGCAATCTCCTCTTTGCATTTTCGTTTTAATTATGACACAGAATAAGCGGTTTTAAGTATAAAATGAAAAAGCATTTTGAAATATTGCTTTTTCATTTGAATTTTGAGGCATTTGATGCAGCTACATTTTTTTAAAATTAAAAAGCATTTCTGTTAATCCATTTTAATTGTCAAATTAGACATTTCTAAATGAATTTTGCTACACATTTACCGTGGACCTTTTTTAAAATGAAATGTCAAATACCAATTTCTTTATAATTTTAATTAAGTGACAGAATAAGCAGTGTTGAGGAAGGAAATGATAAAGCAGTTTGAAGCATTGCTTTTTCTTTTTAATTTTGAGTCAAAAAATGCAGCTTCATTTTGAAAATTAAAAAGCATTTCTATTAATCCATTTTAAATGTCAAATTAGACATTTCTAATTAAGTGACAGAATAAGCTGTGTTGAGGAAGGAAAAGAAAAAGAATTTTGGTGGATTGCTTTTTCATTTTATTTTTGAGTCAAAAAATGCAGCTTCGTTTAGAAAATGAAAAAGCATTTCTGGTTTTGACTTTGCTTTTTATTAATGCTACAGAATCGCTTCCATATCCTTGAACCCCACCTTGCCTCTGGTGGTAGTAGAGCGCCTGTGTTCGGCAGCGGAGCCGCCAGCAGTGTGTGTGACTGGGTAAATGGGTCTGTGACTGGAAAGCGCCTTGGGCCTTGTAGGTAGAAAAGCGCTGTAGAAGTATACGCCATTTACGACAATCTTAGAACATGATAGTTATTTTACTAAGCCACAGCACAAGAGGAAAGAGCCGCATGCGTCTCTGGAGCAGCAGGTTGCCGACCCCTGGTCTATGGTGTTGATTTTTTTTTTAATTGAATTTGAACAAAAATGTCATTGTTGTTGGTAATACAAGGAGAGCTTAACAAAGACTGACTTTTACTCTCAACTTAAGTATTTGAACACATTTCATTATGCTCAATACATCTTCCTTATGCTCTGTATACACTTTTCTCTTTCCAAATTAAAACCATAAGTCTTTAGGTATGAAACTATTTGCATTTAAACAGCATTCAACTCCTATGAGCTTCACTTGATTTACCACTCCTAAAAAACTAAAGCAAATTAACTTTATCTGTGTATAAGTCAATGACGTCAGGTCTATGAAAAAAGCTTCTCTGATTCCTCTGTTAGATGCAGCAAGGGAGCATGAATGATGAATGATGGTGACAGAGTGTGTCACAGTGCCAAACTGGGAATTCCGACTTGGTTTCTGCACAATAACTTTAAACACTGGAGCTGCACCTCGAGGCATTGTGAACAGAGCACTTAATCTCTGACTTCAATCTTCATCACATGCCTCACATGTCTGACTCACAGCTTTGACACTTGCTTGATTCTTCAGTCTGTTTCTGTAACACAAACTCAAACTTTATTTATTTATATAGCGCCTTTCATTTCAGTTAAAAACACAAAGCGCTTAACATAAAAGCAGATAAATCATAAAAAAGAAAAAAAATGAAAATTATTAAAAACAGAAAACACGGGACAATCACACACAGATGGGACCCCTCCCTTACCAGATTCCTCCCTCCACCCACCCAGTAAAACCCTGAACAAACAAAGAACTGCAGCTTAGAGAAGGTCTGGCTTGGTTTTGCTGTGGAAACAATATCATGGGGATCCATTTATTCCAAGACCCAGTGGGTCATTATTGCAACGCCTAGGGGCCCACTCTACAGCTATTAGACCAAAGAGCGGGACCCCAGCCAGCCCAGTGAGAACGGGCACTGCAGTAACAGCACCCCCTACAGGTAAAGCTGGTGGTGCAGCAGAGCAAGAGGAAACACTGGAGTAAGAAACATCAGAATAAAAATGATAATAAAATAACAATAAAAATAGGAAGGAAAAATAAAATAAGATATAATAATGTTAGCAATTAAAAAAATAAAATGGGTAGAATGTTTAAAACATAACCTAAATATCATAAGTAAAATAACAATAGAAAAATAGCATAATAAAAACAAAAAGATAATAGTCTTTAAAGAAAAAAATACTCTAATAAATAGATAAATAATAAAAGAAATAAGCAATTACCAAAGTCATGTAAAAGCCAGGCTAAAAAGGTTGAGTTTCTTCTTAAAAACCTCTACAGTCTCTGCAGCCCTGAGGCTCTCTGGTAGACTGTTCCACAGGTGAGGACCGTAATGGTGGAATGAAGCCTCACCGTGTGTCTTGGTCCTCACCTTAGGAACAACTAGGAGGCCAGTACCAGAGGACCTCAAGGTCCGCGAGGGCTCATATTTTAAAATAATATCAATTAAATAAGAAGGCGCAATACCATTAAAACATTCATAAACCATTAAAAGAATTTTAAAATGAATCCTGAAACACACAGGGAGCCAATGCAGGGATTTTAAAACCGGTGTAAAGACTTTTTACATAAAACGTTTGTTTTAAAACTGCTCTCTGCAGAATAAGAGGAGCAACAAACCGATGTGCAGGAAAAATGTGTAATGCTTCAGTCATCCATGTCATGGTTTGGGTTTCTTTGGTTTTTGCTTTCCGTTTTGGTCTCTGTCATGGTTGAGTTCTGTTTCCTGTTTTATTTTGAAAGGTTTCCTGTTGTGTAATGTTTTTGAGTTTAACTTCCTTGGTCCCAATCTGCCCTGATCATGTTCACCTGTGTCTTGTCTGTCTTGTCTGTATATAAGTCTTGTCTCTGCCTTCCTCTTGGGCTGGTCCATTAACGTCCATAACGTTGCTAACGTCTTTATCGCCTCTTCCCTTCTGCCATGTTCATGTTTTGCCCACAGTGAGTTTAGTTTTGTTTTCCTGCTCTGCAGCATCTTTTGTTTGTTATTAAACCCCTTGCCCTGGAACCGTATGCTTCCCGTCTCTGCATTCTGGTTCCTTCCTGCTCACCTGGGGCCTCATTTATAAAACTTTGCGTAGGATTTGCGTCAGAAGTGGCGTACGGATGAAACATAGGACGTGCGTACGCACAGAAATATTCAGATATATAAAACCCTGCGCACGCACATCCTACGGATCTTTCCCTTAATAAATCACAACCATTCTAAATTTAGCGCAGCTTTAGCGGCTTCATGACACGCGCATAGTTGCCCATAAATAGTCCGTGAAACTCCCACAAATGAATATTCATTGATTGTGATATCATGGCACACACCGAGAGGAAATCAAAAAAACTTAACTTCACTCAGTGTGAAGTAGAAGTTATCGTTGGCGAGATGGAAAAGAGGAGGGCACATTGTGGGTATTACTAATGCCAAAAAGGCACTTGAGTGGCAAACGGTGGCAGATGCCGTAAATGCTGTAGCCTCACAACCTCGGACCGTGGCTGAAATAAAAAAGAAATGGTCGGACATCAAAGTTGAGGCGAAAAGACGTCTAGCGCTCCCTCGCCAGAGTGTGTCTGCCACGGGTGGGGGACAGGGAACACCGGAGCTGACCCCTCTTGATGAGAGACTGGCGGCTATTATTGGGGAATCCCTTTTAAGTGGAGTGGTGACTGAGGCGGAGGGGGGCAGATGCGCCAGATGCACCAGGTGACACAGGTAAGAGAAATTACTAAAATAAATGCAGTCAAGTCACATGTATGCAGGCTACACAATTACAGTTTATTGATATAGAACAATTTTATTTTAGCTGCTGGGTGTTCCAGCCGGGCCAGTGGTTACGATGCTGCAGCTGAGCAGCCGTCTGGACCCAGCGTCTCCACGGCAGGCTGGCTCTCAACCCTCCAGCAGTGGACGTGTCCTCACTGATGCAGTCCTTGAAATGCAGAGGGAAATCATTAGTTCAATCAGAGAGGTGGTCAAGGAGTTGGGCGAAATCAAGACTGACTGAAATAAACTGCACGATGAGGGAATTCTTGAATAAATAATATTTTCCACACCTCTTGTTCTTTACAAGCGACGCATCACTTCCAAACGCTGGCGCACAGCAGCAGCATTTGGCTCAAATGCGTGGGGATGGTGTTCAGGGTCGGGCCAACAAAGCAATCGGCACCAGGCACGTTTTTAAGCTGTGCCACATTGTGTAGCACAGCGCATGCCAGCACGATTTGGCACACACTGTCACTTTCACGTGTTTCTTCCATCTGCCGACGGTGTCGCCGTTTCTCATTTCACCCGTTTTTGTGCGTACGCCTGGGTCAGAGCTTGCGTGAAGGACCGCACATTTTCCCGTCATGTTTGCTTTTTATAAATCTCAACTATTGCGTAGAGAGTGGCGTACGCCTTCTTTTGTGCGTACGCAACGCTTATAAATGAGGCCCCAGGCCTCCCCAGATATGATGTTCTAGATCTATGGGCCTTTTAATGTGAATGAGCTTTGGCCAGAGTATACATCTTTCTGCAAAGATACATTTGTTTGGCAGTAGAGACATACATTCTACTTATCCATAATGATTTTGTCAAGGCAGGGTTACTAAATCTACTTTTTAGGGGGGAAAAATTGTGCCAAAAATCCTCGCTTTTTTGTAGCCTATGCTTGTTTTCAAGTTTTTGGTTTTTGTCGTAAAAAATTCCAATCAAATTGTTTACATTTTTATTCAGTACTTTTTTCCAGTAGCTTTTGCACTCACACTGCAGTCAATTTAATTAGCATTTTTTTACTCCAATCAGTGAAATATTTGGAGTACCACTACTCTTCACATTAGTACAACTAATGCTAAAACTATGCTAACTATGCTATTCTGCCTTCAATAGACCAATGTCTTTTAAGTTTTGTTGGAATTTGAAATTTTCCAATAAACAATAAAAATGTTTACTTTGGCTCATTTTTGCAATGTTATGAAATGACATATTTAAATGTTTAAATATGTTAAACTTGTTTTGATTTCTTTCTTCCTTTATTAGCATATCTAGTGACAGAACATGCAGTCACTCAAAGCACAAACTATATGGAAACTGCCTATTCCCAAAAAATTACAACTGGAACAAAAATGAAGAAGCAAACGGTATCTAGATTTGTATATATTAAAAAATAAACCAAAATTAAGTTATAAAAACAATGACAAAAAAGGACATAGGTTATATAAACAGACAAATAATCCAAGAGTTTTTCTTGGTTTCCTTATTTTCCAATTTTTGCACAAATTTAAAGCATACTCATTTTTGAAAAACCAAAAACTGTGATTCAGTTTAAAGAAAACATTTATGAATAAGAAAATGTTCCTAAAATGATCAAATTAACAATTGTTTGGCTTTGTGTAGAAAGCCAAATTAAATGTTATTTTACATAAATATGGGACTCTTGTTTTTTGTTGAAAAATTATTAAATATTAACCAAATTTAAATCATAATTATTTTTCTGATATTTAATATTGTTTTTACAGAAAGGGAATTACCTTAAATTTGACATATTCTTTGCATTAATATTATTTGTTTTAAAATGAACCTCTATAATTTTAAAGGCAGAAAATATAAAATTAACAATAGAGGACCCAAAACAGAGTCCTGTGGAACACCAGAAGTGAGGGATCCAGAGGAGGACTTAAATTTAGAAGATGCTACAAAAAATGATCTACCAGTCAGATATGAGGAGAAGCAGTTTAGAGCAGATCCAGATACCCCAACCCAGTGTCTCAACCTGTCCAAAAGGATATAATGGTAGACAGTATCAAAGGTTGCGGTCAAGTCCAATAAGAGTAACATGGAGCAGTGTCCTGCATCAGGACTCTGAGAAGGGCTGTTTCAGTAAAGTGAGCACTACAAAAACCAGACTGAAACTGACCAAAAATCCCATGATTGTCGAGAGCAGTTGTAAGTTTTGTAGCAAGAACTTTTACAAAGATTTTAGAAATTAAAGGAAGATTGGAGGGAATGATCATGCCCAGGTTTTTAAAGAGAGAAAAGCTTTCTTAAAGTGCTCAG
>JAUDJI010001181.1:0-11343 GCA_037389245.1 Oryzias sinensis | reverse complement strand
CTGTGTCAAACTGCAGAGAAGAAGAGAACAGAAAGTCCAACACAGGCAAAAAGACTAAGAAACAAACAAAAGGATAGACTACAAATGATCTTTTACCTATTTAAGTTGGAAAAAATAAAGACATCTTATCATCAGTAAATAAAGCTTTTTTGTAAGGACCAATGACAACAATTGAGGTGAGCTCGCTCTGGCCTTGGCTCTCCCAAACATGTCCACTTCTACAGAGTGTGAAAGGTGGCTGTAATGTGGAGGACGGCCCTCTGCTGGTGCTCGTCCCACTTTTGGCGTCGTCTTGCTAACCCAGAGGTCGGCAACCCATGGTTTCAGAGCCATATGTGGCTCTTTCATCCTTCTGTTGTGGCTCCCTGTGACTTTGGAAAAATAATGAGTATTTTATAAAAATTCAAATTTATTTTAGTTTGTTCATTTTTCATGGCATTTCAAAGGCGCTGCTGGCTCCGTGCGAGGCACGTGCCACGTAAAAAACAGCTTCCTTGGTGGGCTCGTGTTTGTCGGCGAGGGCTGCGGAGCTGATAACAGGAGGAGACACGCGGGGCGGCTTCAATAAACACTCCGGGTCTGGAGTGATTTTCTGCCGGGGGCTTGGCGTGGCGCGGAACGGGGAGCGGCTTTCTGGTGACGGAGAGTTTGCGCCGGTGTTTTGGACTCCCGTGTGCGGGGATGTGTGTTTCAGAGCAGGGGAGCTCGTTGCGTCGGTCGCGATTGACCGGTCATCTTCGGGGACGTGGGTGTGGGTCGCGGGAAGGGGGGAGATTGAAGAGGAAGAGAGTGCTTCTTGAAAATCCACCAGCCAATCAAAATCCTCCCTGAAAAGTACGGGTCTTGATTGACATGCAGAATGGCCAATCGGACATACGTGACTGCAGACGCGGGTTTAACTTCACTGAGCGCAGACTCTGTCGAGTTGCTCTCTGCCCCGCTGCACGTCGTGTCCCCGGCAGAGGACCACTCCTAACAACCGGAGTTTGTTGGGGTCGCTCCGCGTTTCTCCTCCTGTCAGCTCTGCAGTTCTCGGCCGGTGGATCCGAGCTCATTAGGAAAGCTGCGAGGCACGCGCTTTGTGTGGAGCCGGCGGCGCCGAATGCCTCATTTTATGCCCTGCTCCCCCCATTGCACCGTTTACAGCAGAGCATGAATACGATGGTTGCTGCTTTCTGTCTTTGTAATAAAACGCCTCATCTGTTAATACAAAAGTATCTTTATGTAAACTCACTGTGTAGCTTTTAATCATCAGTACATAAACAATAATGTTCAAATAAACATGTAACTAATAAACATGACGATGGAAAGAAAGAAGTACATTTTTATTTAATCTTTTCTGGACTCTACACTCATGTCCTTGAAGATCGATCGCGATCGACGTAATGAGCACCCTTGATATAATATATACATGCATGATATATATAATGATGTCAAAACGGGTTGTGGCTCCGGGTGCTTTTTTTTTCATTGGGGACGGTCCTAAATGGCTCTTTGAGTAAAAAAGGTTGCCGACCCCTGATCTATACTGTCCCACCTGGTGATGTCATTAAATAAGTTTCAGAGGGATCTGATTTGAAATTTCAAAATTAAACCCAATTGAAATCTGCTATAAATGTGTTTTTGCCATAGGTTCACGTATGTCTAAAAAAAATAACTGTTAGTTTTCAGAGAGTCATTTCACTTCTCACTGATGGTATCTTACCTGGTGATGTCACATAATAAGTTTCAGGCAGATCTTATGTGGAATTTCAAAATGAAACCCAAGTGAAATCTGCTATAAATTCCACATCAGACCTGCCTGAAACTTACTATGTGACATCACCAGGTGGGGCACTATCAGTGAGAAGTGAAAGGACTCACTAAAAACTAGCAGTTTTCTTTTTAGACGTATGTCAACCTATGGCAAAAACACATTTATAGCAGATTTCAATTGGGTTTTATTTTGAAATTCCACATCAGATCCCTCTGAAACTTTTCTTGTGACATCACCAGGTGGGGCACTATCAGTGAGAAGTGAAATGACTCTCTGAAAACTAGCAGTTATTTTTTTAGACATACGTAAACATATGACAAAAACACATTTATAGCCGTTTTCAATTGGGTTTTATTTTGAAACTCTACATCAGATCCCTCTGAAACTTTTTTTGTGACATCACCAGGTGGGCCACTATCAGTGAGAAGGGAAATGACTCTCTGAAAACTAGCAGTTTTCTTTTTAGACATACGTGAACCTATGGCAAAAACACATTTATAGCAGATCTCAATTCTGTTTTATTTTGAAATTCCACATCAGATCTCTCTGAAACGTTTTATGTAACATCACCAGATGGGACTATATCAATGAAAAGTGAAATGACTCACTGAAAACTAGCAGAATTTTTAGACCCATGTCAACATTATAAGTACTCCTCAATTCATGATTTGAATTGTGTTTTATTTTGAAATTTGCTCAGACTTTTAAATATATACATAGATATAGATATATATTTATACGGGGGCATGTTTGTATATACCTATAAAGGTAATGACAGTTCTTACACTATGTTTTTACTTTTAAAAAATATGACTTCTTGCTGTTACCGTAATGTACCGTAACGCGGCACACAGTGTTTAGAGAGGGCTCACTTGACAGCCGTTCGACGAGAGAGGGCTGGCTTGACACCAGTGTTTTTTTGTTGGTGACAAATACTTATAATTTCATGTACAATCTAAACAAAAAGACAAAAACGTACGTCACGAAACAATCTCAGCTCCTTTTTGCAGACAGTTGGCATTTTAGAGTTTGAAAAATAAGCTCAGACGTGAGCTGACAGCTGCTTGGTAGCTACACTGGTGACGTAGAAAAAGACTAAGAATGTCTTTCTCCATTCAGAGGGAGAAACTCATATAAACTAAAGGAAAATAAGGAAGACTTTTCCAACAGATCATAGAGCTTTTTGTGGAGAAGGATTAACACATGGACTCCAAAAGGAGGGCCAAACATGTTTTTCAATGTTTGTTTTTTAAAAATAACTTGGGAGCAAGTGGAAAAAGTAAAATCATTTATTTTATTTTTATGATCATTCTCAGACAACATTTGATAAATGATTAGAATTTGAAGTTGGAAAATTACCAGAAATAGTTACTGAGGGTCAAATGTGTGCCGAACACATCTGTATACTTTAATTTGTTTACAGTATATATGAATAATTTATACACAAGAAGAGTGTTCTATCCATGTCTATAAAATAAATATTCTCTGTAGGACAAATATTTTCTTGTGTGTATTTTATAAGCTGTTAGCTGCCGTTGGATGAATGGTGAAATATTTAGTTCTTTCATAGTAAATCTGACTGCAGACGAGTCAGTGCCTCACCAGCCATCAACCTCACCGCACGTCACTGCTTCAAACAAATGAAGAAGCTAATCTAAATTTGTTAGTTTGGTTGAAATATATACGTAAAGCATGTTCCAAAAGCACTCAAATCATAACTTTTCAGGAGCCGTCTGAATCCATTGCCAGTAATTATCTTGTTTTTATTTAATTATGTAGTCTTGTCAAGGCATCTTTAAAAAATGTATCCATTATATCATCTTTGCTGAAATAAATATTTGGTATAGGTGGCTTTTAATGACCTTAAACAAAGCATAGTGAATAGATAAAATGTTATATTTAATATTTTTATAAATGCTTGATGTGCCTTTACTAGGAACAGACCAATGTCTCAAAATGTTTTTCACGAAGACACACAACTATAAAAGATTTTAATTGAAATTATTATGCAACGTGTATCTTTTTTACTGAAATGTAAATAATTAGTATTAAAACTTAAAAGAAGAAAATTAGTAGGAAAAGTATAAAAAGAGAAAATAAAAATAAAAATTAAATCCAAGCTTTAAAATCCTGGAACACCTGTGAATAATGTTAGCCTGTCGAGGCCATTACGGGCTCGAAAATACTCCACTGTTTCAACATTTCTGAAACGTTATCATTCGTCCTGCTCATCTTTTCTTTTGCTGTTTGGTTTTTCAGTCTTCAAATTGTCACTTTGGGACGTTTTGTGTCAAACCATCAAAAAGCTTTAATCAAAGAAAATTCTATCAAACAAACTAAGCTCTCAAATTGTATGAATTTCCAAAAAGAAATACGGTACATCATTTTAAATATTTAGGATCAATTAAGAGCTTTGGGAAAGGACTAGTTTTCTTCTTTTCTAATCTGAATTCGGCAATGTTGATAATGCAAGCATATTATTGAAAGGTGAGCAGAAGTATAAAAACTAAATGACAAACAGACATGAGGTGAAGTGAAAAAGTGCACATGCATACCTCTAAGCTAAAAATACTAACAACAAGCTTTTTTACATTTTTTTTTCACGTAATATTTGATTGTGTGATGGGATGACCAGTGAGGAGTAATCCAAATAGCACTTTTCTGTTGAAATCTTTACTGAACTGGTTCATGTATATGAAAAACTTTAATATCTCCTTTAATTTTTCACTGTAACTGTACCCCAAACCTCATATTATGTCAAAAACTCTGTGCCCTATTTGGTATAGCAGTCTTGGATTAATCTGCACATTCATGATATTTACTGACGTAGAAATGATGGATGACAAATATTTTTGCCTCTTTGCTCTGCCCTGTCCGTGACTTTCCAACCCCATTGTCCTCGCCGAATAAGCAGCGATGAGCGAAACCCTTTCATACAGCGCAACGAAGGAGCGGGAAAGGAAAAATCCGACTCATTTGCTGCTCGATCATCTCTTCAGCACTGCACTAAAGATGGAGTGGGAGCGGGGGCTCAAATGGCGAGCCAGTGAATGGTCATTTACAGCCACATCGAAGGTGTGCACTGACTGAAAATGCCTCCATCCGGTAGGACTGGCAGCATTTGGAGGTATTTGGTGAGAGGGGGCATAATATACACAGAACGAAAATGCCGTTTTGGGATAATGACATAACTGGAATATATTGTTTCGACAGACTTCTGTCCTGGTGGAATGAGTTCAGCGCTGATCTAAAGCTTTAACTTCCTAGCCAACCTCTAATCCATTTCAATCACCAGTCACTGCTGAAAATTTAAGAGCCATATTGTAAGAGAAATTAAAAATATATAAATTTGTGTTTCTTTGATCTTGAGATCAATTAGAAATGCTCCATTGTTGTCAAAGCATAGTTTGACCATTTACAGCCGGATTTTAGACCATTTTATGCCTTTTTCCCAAAGTGGGTTTTCCAAACCTAGAATACAAACAACTTCTAGGTTAACTAAACTCATTTTTAAACATTATCTAGAATTAACAAATTATTTAAAACATTAACTGTTCAGAAGGAGTCCTTGGTTTATTTGTTATGAAAGTTTCGTTATCTCAAACGTCCTCCAGCAGCTGCAAAACTTCATTGACAGCATTTGTTGTAGGTTGATGTACTTTTGGAATTTTAATATATTTTTTGTTTACATATTAATAAACGTACATTTCCAGTTCAATGTCATACAGAGATTATATTTTTCACACAGCACTGCCTCAAAGTCAGCAGCTTCACATTCAGGATTTTGCAAAGACCCACTGCAATGAAAAAGGATTTTTGGTTTTGGTTTTTATCCTACGTTCTCGTAGCATTTTTCTCATGGTGGAGGACATATATAAACAAAATTAAGATTCAAATGACATTTTTAAGTACTTCTTAATACCGAATGAGGAGCAAAACCTTTTTACGCTATGGCTTTGCCGGCTGATCTACGATGCAAATGTTTCCTGCAGACCACCAGCGTTCCCCTTACCGGTTTACCCATTTTATGCTTGTAGGCATCCTGTTTCAGTTGTGAGTATAAGGCATTGGTAAATATTTGGTAGTGTTTACAATTTTTTATATGAACTTACATCATTATTATCAAATGGCAAAACTCAAGAACAAAAGGCAAAAATGAGAAAATCTTTAGTGTAATAAATAATTAACATCCATTAGAAATATTTAGGTATTGTTTTGTCCTAGAGAAGTGAAATATCCTTGTTCAATTACATTTAGACTGCAAAATAACTTTAAAAAAGTGTCTATCATTTTAATTTCTCCCTTTATTCTATTTAAAGTATATGGTCAAAAAATGACGGAAGAATGTAGAAAACATTAGAAGTTTATATGAAACTCTCCTCAAAATTGTTATTTCATGCAAATATATGAACTACATTAAGAGACTCCACCTTGCTAGGGAGTCTTTAATCTGATGGTGGTATTTACTAGTCTTCCCTGGGTCTACTTTACTATGCCGCACGCATTAAAATCTAATGTAGCAATTCCAGAGAACATTACAGCCTCTGATCCATGAAGGGTTGCAGGTTTCAGCTCGGCAGACGTCGTCCGTCAAAAGGTGGGGAAAGAGTCCTTTATTTTCTGGTCCAGTAGACAGATGGGTTTTCTTGTGTGAAGCGTAATCCCCCCCCCCAGCAAAGCTGAGATAAAAACAGGTTTAATACTGTAAAACCCTGAGGTTTTATCTTTGCTTTGAGATACCACACATATGGCTCAACATCTGGGAAAAAGGGTGAGCAGCGCAGAACCAGACATCATGTGACGCTTAAGGCAGCTCGCTTTCTCCTACGAGTGAGGAGGGGGGCGAACGCCACCGGAAAAGATTAGATTCGAATTACGGATGCATGTTCACCCCAACAAGCCTCGAATCTACCTCTACATGTTTGTCTGGACGTATGTGGGCATAAAATAAAATAACTTCACAACAAAATCACACTTAAATCCTTTTTGGCTTAAATGCAAATTGAAATATTACATGTAATAGTGTCATAACAGACAAAGGCAACAAGTACACACATGCAATACTGTACAATATTGGTGAATAAACATCCTAGTTTTAGGGAGGAAGATGCTGTTGCCATGGTAAGGAACAACAATGTATCTATGGCAGTGTTCCCCAACCTTTATGTGGCTGCAGACCCCACCCCTGGGGATTTGACCGTGACCCGGCAGAAAGGGGTGGGGGTTGCCGGGGATGCTTGATTTTGGTCCGATTTTAAAAAGAAAAAAACCTCTAATCATCAAAAAAAAAAATCTTTTAATAATAATAACAACAGGTAACACCAGTGGAACATCAATCTCTAGTAACATTTTCTGCCAATGAATGTTGTGAGTACTATGTAAACAGGCTCCGTGTGGAAAATCACCTTTTGCAATAAATTCATATTTTAGGCAGGACTCCTGGTGGCCTACTGTTGATTTGTTTGTCTTGAAGTTTGTTCTTCCATCTGTTCTTCTGTCCCTGCACTGATCCCTTATCTGTTTGCAAGGAAATGTTCCACATCCAACTTTTCTCATGTAGCACTGCGCTGAACTACTTTTAGCGCTCAAGTGACAGAAATGTAACCAACAGATTCCAGACGACTTTCAAAATCATTCAAATCTTGTCATTTTTCCTCCCCTGACCAAACTTTCCATCCATCCATCCATCCTCCAACCGATAGACATAGTCTCTCCAGCGTGTCCTGGGTCTTTCCCGGGGCCTCCGCCCAGAATCTGGTTATTTTTAAAAATAAAAGATCTTTTAAAATAAAAGATTGTCGAAATAAAAGAAAAAATTGATTATTTCTTCTGCGTCCCGGTGCCAATTGGTCCTCGGGCCGGTACCTGTCTGCGGCGCGGATGTTGGAGATAACTGATCTATGGCATGTAGTAACCGTAAACAACAAAGAGAAAGGTGTCTATCAGTGTGTGGGGTCAGACTCTGCTAGCCTGGGAACTCAGCTGAAACATTGTACACACATTCATTGATTAAAATGTAAATATGAAGTAATGATGTGTTTGTTTTTTTAAAGGAAATAATTATTAATCCAAGTGTAAAGACTATTGTCATTAAATTTGTGAGTTTTAAAATGGATCAATATGATGTATGGCACTGTTTTTCAACCTTTTTTGAGTCAAGCCACACTTTATCCTTTGACAAAAATGTTTTATTTCTTTCAGATGATTACATTGTTTCAATTTAGTGTAATTGTGTCTGTTGGCCACTTCACCTTAATCTTGTTTATTAAATGTTATTATTACTTCTTCTTAAATTTAACATATAAAATAATCTGGACCTCATTAGAAAAGTGTTTCAGTTAGAAAGATGACTTGGACCAAACTCTGGGATGTTTAGCTGTTAAGAAACACAAACCTTGAAGGAGAACTAAACTGTTGACCTCTGATTTCATCAAGAAGATTAAAAACTATTTTTACGTGTGTTTGTTGTGGTTTCAAGACATTTAACAGGGAAGACTCATTGTACGCTGAGATGCTGTCACTTTAACCCAATGCATCATGGGAGATGTAGTGCGAAAACTGCAGCAGATCGTTTCTCTGAGCTTCATGGTTTTGTTCACTTGTTCCACGGTCTGACACCGGATTCTGTGGAAAGCTACACCACTAAAGACGAGCTTTAGCTGGTATTTTTGTTAGAACTGAGAGACTTTTCCAGCAGAATCAGAACAAGTGAAGACTTTAACCACTTCTGATTGGTCAGACTGATGATATATGATTAAGCCTCCAAGAATGATTGGTGGAGACAGTTAAAGGGGCGGAACTTTTCCGAAAAGCTGCGGCTAAATCGCGGTACCGTCATTCTTATCAAAATGTTTTCAAAAGAATCAAATAAACACAAAGAAAAAAGTATTTTACGATCTTTCATATTCCTAACTCCTCAGTGTTTTATCAGGGCCTGTTTGGATGAACAAAGAGCTGATATCCTGGAGATGGGAAATGTTTTTAGATCAATGAATGGGTACTTTCTCACGGCACACCTGACCATCTCCGCCGGGGCACACTGGTTGAAAAACACTGATGTATGGAAGTATATTCCTCATTGGGTTATGCATGCTTGAAATAGTCTTGGTTTAGAAAAAATAAATTTCTTCTAAAATTGTTTTGTTTTTCAACTGTGAAAAATGTTATTCATAAAAGAGTAACAGTAAAAACTAAAAAGCAAAAACTCTAAGAACCTATGGTGACATCAGTGTAACAGAAAAATATCAGAAATAGATTTTGGTCCACTTGTGGTAAAATACAGATAATTTTATCTTTAAGAAAAAATGGGTGTGGGTTCCTATGGGCTAAATGTACATTAACAATATTTCTGTTGGTTTGACCGTAACCCTTGTGCTATCCTAGGCACTTTACCATTGGGAGTTGGGTCATCTAGACCCACTAGACAGTGCTCTGAACCTTTTTTCTTCAATGATTTGTGATCTTCACTGGTGTCCATGGATTACATGAAATCTTTCCACCTTTATCCACCTTTGTCATGGTAGGGAGAACACGTCAATGTAAGGGTGGGGTCATCTATAGCAAAAACAGACTGTTGCAGTTGCTGTGTGTCACAAGGGTGGGGGGCTGTGGCATTGAATTTCAAAAGTGGCTCACTTCCTCCTCTGAAGCTGAATGCTGTCAGCCCTGACGTGTGAAGACATCATGGAAATGGATTGCTTTCCTGCAGCTTTTAAGGAGTGCTTTACCTAAGCATGTCTCATAAATTCCTTTTTTTCTTTTACTCTCAGCACTTCTAAAGGGCGGAGTCTCTTTTTAAGTACATTTAAATAAAGGCAAGCTTGTTTTGGGATGTGATCATATTTGCTCGTTTGTGTTTTGCATTTTTTTTTATTTTCATAAAAGCTCAGATCTCCTTCCGTGTTCCTCTTTGGTTGGGATGAATTCCGAATAATGCTCCATGCATTTCCCCAGCTGTAATTCCTTCACTGCTATCACAGACTCACACTCACTACATTACAGGCCTAAGAGCAAATATTTCATTTACTGATTAGTATAAATCGTATCTGCGCTCAGCTTTATTGATCATGCTTATGCTGCTATTACACAAAAACTAAACACAGGCTTCTTGCAGCCTTTGAGCCTTTTTTCCCCCAATTCCTTGTCAACTTCCATTTCATAGAAACCCCGCTGTTCCATTGTCAAAGGCTTAACTGCTATCAGACACAATAGGAAAAAAAATAACAACAAAAGAAACAAAATCACCCCAACAGCAACCAGCAAATGAAAGCTCAGAGGGGGAAAAAAGCAACGTACGGCATGAATGAATAAAACATTTTCTTGAAGCTGTAGTTGTAGCATGAAATTTAAAACTGTGGAGGAGCAGTCAGCTGAAATTATCGTCAGTATACCACACATAGATAATATAGGATAGAGCATGCGGGACAGGAAAAAGCCTGTGTGGGTTTGTGTGAGATGACCCCACAATCAAAGGATACAAAGGATATGTACACAATGAATGAAAAGGCTTGAGGTCATAGTTTGGAAAAATTCTGGATTACCGGTACATTGCCAGCAATTATTATAAATATAATCCATCATAATTCATGCAGAAACTTTGCAGACACTCTGATGAAAATTGCGTTTTTTTGTGCTTTTAACATGTTCTTGTGTCATTTTTCTCATGATGAAGGACAAATGTAAAAAAAAAATAAAGCCTAGGAAAAGATTCAGCTGGAAAAAACTGGTAGTTGGGATGTACAGGCTCTGCTTCATTCCAATGCGTCCACTTGTATATGATCCAAAAGAAATCGTTTGAGCTTTTAACTGTATTAAAATGTTCATTTCTCACTATAAACAACCCCAAAGCGGTATTTTGATCCATTTACACATTTCTGAGGATCCCTCTAAAATCCTGCAATATGAGCACCAGCCCCACCCAATCCATGAGAACAAGTGGTTTCTTACATTCCGACTTAGATGAGTGAGGAACTGCCCCTTCTAGGTAGAGTCTGCGCTGCTAGCACCGCCCCCAGGCTAATACAAACACACCCACTTTCTCTGCAGAGCTAGCGCAGTTTTGGCAGTTTTTATGCACAATATGCACATCCATCTTTGCGAAATTTCGGAAGTTGTATGTTTACGAGAGAGAAACGCACTGTATACGACTCTACATTAACGTCATGAAATGGGCGGTACCCGCAAGGAGAGAAAGGCGGAGCTTCAGAGATCAAGTCGTCTTTCTTCCAGGTAAGAAAATTAAACACATTAAAAAAATCATTCTTAAGTGTGCCAAAGCTAATATATGATCATATATATGGATATGTTTTACTCTGAAAGGCTTAAGGAAAGCATGATATAGGCATGAACAAGAATACCAGCATTTATACCATGGTCCGGGTGAATACTCGATTCTGATTGGCTCTGATTGTGCATTAAAAAGTGATATACCACAGGATAACCGCACGGTCAAAATAGGAGTTCCGGTCACACTCAAATGTTTCGTATCACTTCGCCGGGTTCTTTAAAACCATCTTTAGCTTCATCATCTGGACAAAAACAAGCGGTGAGAGGTGAACTTTCTCTCTGATGATGCTTTATTCAACCCA
>JAUDJI010001180.1:0-11343 GCA_037389245.1 Oryzias sinensis | reverse complement strand
AGCACTTCTTTTGTTGTTGCTGCAATGGCGGTTCTCGGCCACCGTAGGGGTCAGTCAGCCCACAAGCATCAATTACTAATCCAGTTAGCAACAGTTTGGGAGCTAAACAATCAATTAGGAGTACAAGGCTCTGAAAGGCAAATCAAAGACGATGGAAGGAATGATGATTGTAGGTTTAGGGATCCTGCTGCGATAGCACACAGTGCAGAAGACTAAATCATTGCCATTGATCAGTGATGGATGTTTCTCTGTTCAATGATATCTAGGAACAGGACGAACCAGTGCGTGACAGTTTTTATCTTAAAATTTAGGTTGCGGTTATCTGTAAACACAGACAAAGAATACCAACAGCTTCAAGTTGAACCACTCTGAGGTGTTAAACAGCTTGCAAATCTGATTGGGTCAGTCCAGAATCTCCTTCCACAAATTCAAGGTCATCTTTGCTCTCCATACTCCGGCTAAGAAGACTGCAACAGTTAGATCACTCCTGCTTTAAAAAGACCTGGAAATGCTTTGCCAACGATCATCCACACTTCTTTACCAAGCAAATATCATCCTAAGCAGCAAAAGAACAGTAAAGATCAATGACTGACATGCTGCACACGCCCCTTTTGTGTTAATTACTGCTAATTAGATATGTTTCCCTAAATGACAACAACACGTTTGTGTAGATGTTCCCACAAAGCAAAGAAGGAACTGCTCATTGAGAAGACTTGTGGTTCATTGACTGTATATCAGACCTGGACTGGGTGACCGCTTGCCCCCTGGCATTCCAAGCAGGAAGTGCCCACTGGCTCCAAAAAGCCAAAATCCCAAAGACTTCGATAAAAAATAAAGAGATATTACTCAGTCATTCTATTGGTCAGAATAACTTGTTTCTAACATGTTTTTGATAATCCTCTTTTTTTCATGATATTTTCTATGTAGTTCAAGTTATTCAAGTTATGAATTGGCTAATCAGATGCCTCATAAAAGTAGGAGGTCTGTTGCGGATCGTTTGAACCATTTCATTGACAGACTTCCAACAAGCTCACTCCTGATTGGAGAGAAAGGTTGCCACAGAAATCTTGACCCAGACCGACTCTGTTCAATCACTTGCGAACTTTGCGGGAAAAAAAAGGCGACTGAATTAACTTCATTTTTGAGCCAAAAGAAAGTTATTTTCTATGGATGACGTCACGCTCACTCACTCCTACACTTCTCACATACAGTCATTAAGACCGATCATTCCTGAGCTAGAAAGGTACAGTTTTTCTGGTCCCTCATCACCGTCTTCAACACACAGACAAACAGTTTTAGTCACTGCTCCTCTGAATCTGAGTGTCAGAGCTCCAACTGAGAAGGGAAACAGTATTTCTTGCCTTTTCATGCTAAACAAAATCAACAGGCAATCTGTGTGGAGGAAATGGCCGGTGGACAAAAGAATTCAGCAGAACTGTGTAATGCAGAAATTTGCAATGAAGCCACAATGGGAGACATTCCGGTGCTGTTATGTACCAGTCTCCAGCTAAGTGTGTCAGAAAGGGGAGCTGACTTAGTTTCTGTAATTCTAAAGGAATCTCACATTTATAACTCACACAACTTCCTGAGCATTCAGTGGGACATCTGCCGGAACATCGTCTGCTTTGTGATGGAAGCACCGTCAGGTGACCCTCTTGAAAGGCTTTGTAGGGTTAAAACGTCGGTACACAGACTGCCTCGCGGTGTCAGTGACTAACATGAGATCTAAAAAGTAGGTCAAACATGGCTAAACGTGAAGCTTTTAATGTGACAGTAAAATGAGAACAAATGTAATTTTAAAATGGAACATGTGAGGATTTTGCTCTTGGGTTCAGTTTTGTCAGTTTTATTTCCTTGGTCACTGTCACGTTCTGTTTTCAAGTTTACCCCCCTGTCAGTCAAACCAGGTTTAGGTTCATCTTTCTGCTAATTACCCTCTGTACATTTAAGTTTTCAGTTCTTCATTGTCAGGTCATCTTCTTTGTCACTCTTTTGGTCCTCTCTTGGTTTTGCCATGTTTCAGGGTGCATTCAGACTGGAAAAGTCATTTGGTCCGGACAGAGTCCTAAACCTGACTTTCCTGTTTTGAAACAAAGCCTGGAAACAAAACCACATCCTTTTCAGTCTTTGTTTACTTATTCAAACTTTATATTTCCCAGACCAATGTTGAACATCTGTATCAGCGTCAGGCTCAACACTTTTTACTCTGGGTCGGGGGAGGCGAGCTGCAGGGCGGTTACTGGCAAGAAGACAGCTGAGGAGGTATTCTGACAAATGTTTATGACATATAGATTGTCGAGAAAACAGTGAGAAGCAATGTGGATCACGTTAAAAGTTGTTTTTATGAGTCTGAATTCATCTGACCACATTGTAGTAAGTTTTTTTTGTCTCATCGTTGTGGTGTTTTGAGAGAATACTGTTAAGGAACTACAAGGTAGCTTTTAGGATGACGCCACAGCAGCGCCTGCTGCCTGAAGAAACACAGAAAAGCAGGTAAGAAGTGTTTTCAGTTGTGGTAAAATAAATATTCTAACAAATAAACAGTTGGACCCTTTTTTCTGTTTGATAACACCACAAACATTGCTTTACATTTGTCTGCGGCTCAACGGTTACTACATTCCTAATCGGTTTACGTCGGCTACGGTGACCTTTTTGTTTTCTTTGTTCCACTCCGAGGATGGATTGTATTCAGACCGAGGAATTTTAGAGAGAAGCGAAGCTAGTCCAATTAGACATGACCAAGACAGACTAGAAAGATGGGTTCTGGTCCTCTGGTCCCGGACCAGAGTCCCCTTGGATGAACTCAGACTGAAAACTCGTTCTGGATTATCGGGGGAAACAAACTCTGGACCTATTTGGTTCGCTTAAAGTGAACCAGTCTGAACACACCCAAAGTTTATTTATAACACGTGTAGCCAAGTGCGGAGGGAACGAAGATTCATAGATAGGGCGCTCCCTGCATTTTCCATGACCGGTTCGGCAAGAAAGTGGTGAACTCTATGTCAGGAGGGAAGCGGCCCTTTTTCTGCGGATTCAAGACAGTTGAAACCTGACATGAAGAGCCGTTAACAGACATTAAAAGCAGTGCTCGACGAAGCTAATGTGGCCGGCGTTCAACTTCGCCGTCATCTCTGTTACAGTTTGGGCCACAGAGCACCTGCTGTAGTTATTTTTGTGTACTCTTTTCCTTGTATTTTACCTTTTTCTCTTTTCTTGTTTTGTTTGCATTTGTTTCTTTTATGATCTTGGAAAATAGGAAAGTGATTGACTAAAAGAAGAATCCAGATGACATAAGAGTTTCACAGTTTTTAATGTTCCTGATCACCATTTTTTACATGAAATCCTGAGTTACATTTTTGTTTTGGAATAAAGAACCCAAAGATAGTGCTGTGTCCTGTGCAGGCTTAATTTCACCAGGCTACACATGTTTACATTTCCACTACCAAGCCCAGTCTCCTCCATTTTACATTGCTGGTTCCGGACCTTTTTTTACCTGAGCAACCTGGACACAGAAGGAGAATCCACACCAAGTCACTCCGTGCCACACTCAGCCAATCAAATCCTGTGGAGGCCGCTCCTTTCCCTGGGGAGGGTCGTTGGGACTGCCTCTCTTCCTGCCGTTTCCTGAGGAGGGGTTCTCCATGTTTACCCCTCACTGCTGTTGGGAAGCAGGGACCTAACGTTTTTTTCCTGTTTTGTTCCAGCCATCCTCCAGATTCCCTCCTTCCCACTGTGTTGCTGTTTTAAGGCATCTGGAATGTGTCTTTTTGGGGAGGGGTATTGTGTTGATTGTGCTCCTGGATTTGGTTTTGTCATTTTTCTTTCCTTGGTTCTTCTAATGTTCTGTTTTCAAGCTTCCCCTCTATTAGTCACACCAAATTAATGTAGATCTTCCAGATTTTCTTTTAGTTTATAATCTTCTGCCTACTTTAGTGCCTTGCTTTATATACTATACTATACTACTATATTTATTCATAAACAAATGATATATTTTTGTGGTATTAATATAAACAATATATCGGTTGTTTTTCTGCCTCATTCTGTCTTTTCAGTGCAGTTTCACGTCAGATCTGAACTGAAATTCATGATCTATCATAGAAAAGGAGGACATGGAATAAAAATGTCTAGAATGTAAAAAAAATAATAATATAATAATTAATACCTAATTAGCATTTGCTGAGTAAACTAAAGCAACAATCAACGCAACTTCACTCAGGATTGCGTAATCTCCAATGTGGCAGACCCCGTCGCCTCGCGCTGAAATCAAACAGGAAATACGGCAAATAGCAATTTTGTGGATAAAAAATGATTAGAATGAATCAAATGTATATGTTGGATTTATGATACAAGCTAGAGGGAACACATTTATTTTACTATCAGTAGACTTTACATCTCATGACGGCAGGTGAGGAAGATGACAGGTGAAGCACTGCCTGTCACCTGTCCCTCCCGAGACTGCACTTTCCTGCCTGAAACGGGTTTCAACCAGGAACTGAAAAAACTCCAGAACCGATCCCAAACCTGCCTAAATTATGTCCATCCACCTAAAGCAATTTTTTATAACAACCTCCCTATTGACCTGGAAACCCCCCAGTCTGCCAATGCTGACTCTGTTAGCTAACTTGTGAGTCTCTGGACTTGCTGTGGACTGGAATATACCATTGTTACAGAAGGACGGGGGAGTACCAAACACTTTGACATGATAAGTCTTATGCCAATTCAGTGATTCATGACAGAGTAAAAAAGTGAAATTTATTTATTTAAAGAAAATGTTATTGATACTTTTATTGAGTCTTCAGCTCGGGGCCCCTATAGTGTTGATGGGCCCCAGGCAGTCACCTACTTTTGCCCATAGTGCTAGGTCTGCCCCTTTGTGGCAGGTTGTAAAAAAATGCTCAAATCTTTTTGTCCATGAAACAGCTTCACTCCCACAGACACCCACATCACACATCCACCCTCTCCTCGTTGTGGCCAGCCTCCATCTCCTCCTTAGGAAACCCTTCCAGCTGCTGTCAGGGAGGAATTAGAATATGGATCACCAACAATGATCAGGGAGAAATCACCCATGGGAGTTGGGGGGGGGTGGCATGTTGAACAGTCTGCCTCAGTCATGTTTTTGTTGGTTTCATGCAGGTGACTGCTGGAGTCAACCCCGACTGAAACTCCAACAAAAAAATAAAAAAACTCCAGGGTTATGAATTATTCAAGACTCAACCCACAGGAACATACTATTTTTCAACAAAGTCAATCTGCTGCTGGTGAAGAAAATGAGCACGAAACCTTCACAGTGTTGTGAAAATAATTTTAACAAACAATTCTTGCATTTATTTTGAACATTTATTCCTCACTAATCATCTCATTCAGTTGCATTGATGACAAACCAAGTCCTGAATAAAACAAGAGCATGGCCTTCTCTTTACAGCAAGTCTTCATGCAGCAGAGCTGGCTGCATAACTTTCAAGCACAGGTGATCCCAGAGTTCCCAGACCTGCAGCTTGCAGCCAAAACTTTAGGGAATCTTTTTGTGACACAAATCCTTGGCTGGGCTTCCGTGGCCACTACAGCTTCTGTGCAGAACATCCTGTTTGTTCTCCAGTAAACGTGTTGGATCTCCTCTTGGTCAGTCCTTGCTGGTGGTCTTTGAGGTGTGGACAGTCTCTTGAAGTTGTGCGTGTCCTTTCGACACCCTTCAGGGATATAATCCTCTTTCTCGCCAACATATACTGTAAGTCTCAAACCTCCTTCCCTGTCCATGTATTTAGGCAGTTTTGTCTCTGCTTAATCGTCTGTGTCTTTGGCCACAGTCACACCGGCCATTTGTGTGTAGCCCATGGTTTTCACACTGGACAAGCAGGGAGGGGCTTCTTCTTCTTTTCCCACTGTTTACTAGCTTGTGTCCACCACCTGCAGTTGGAGGAGTCTTGGTGCAAAATGTCAAAGCAGTTCAAATCTGGTGAATCTTCCTCCACAGCTTCATTCAGATACATGAAAGACTTGGTGTCATACAATTCCAGCCAGACACAAACCGCTAGGGCTGCACGATATGAGGAAAACTCGCGATATGCGATCTCAGTCATCAATATTGCGATGATGCTATAACTATAACATAATTTCAATTTTACTGCTACAATTGAATTAAAATAAGAGTCAACATAACTTTAACTTTTCCACAAATGACCCTCGTTTACATAGGAGGCAAACATCTCACATGAAAGAGCTCCAAAATAAATAAATAAAGATAAGAGCTCCATCCGATGGGTCAACAACGTAAAGGCGTCCATCTGATTGGTCAAATGCATAAATGAAGGTATTTGAGACATTAAATGCTTCAAGCTGTCATAAGATTGTTTTAGCACATTCAAAGTAACCATTTATTGTCATTTTTGGCCGTCTTTTGTGAAATGCATATTGTACAGCTTGATATCGCGATCACGATAAATTAGCGTTTTATTGTGCAGGCCTATTGTTCAGTTAATAGCTTCTCCTCCATGATCAACTTTTTAAAAAGTTGTCATTTCCATTAATTAAATGGGACATCACTCCCAAAGCCCAGTCCCTGACTGTTCAGAGTTTAACCTGGTTTACCTTGCAATGCATGCGTCCTAGCCACGAATTTTGTAAGTAAAGCCTGGAAACAGCCGTAGAAACGTGTGTGGCGACGTGTGAACATGCGAGTTTTGAACGCAAAAGCCCAAAGTGCGAGTTTGCGATTGTTCACCACGACTTTTTTTAAAAGTGGCCGCTTGAAAGCACGTTGTTGGGCGCGGTGTGAACATAGCTTTACCACATTTTCTCTGTAAATTTCCAACAGACTTCAGGGTTTATTCAGCATTCAGGAACTAAAAACTGTCAGAACCTCCTGAGGACCCAAAATACATGAGACAAGCCTTAATTTGAGAAACCTGAATATAAAAAGCCCCACTCCAGTCATCCTTTGACGTACTTTAAAAGCAGCCCCAGTGGATTAAAAAAAAAAATCATGATCATGTTTCTTTTTAATCCAAGTTTAAAAATTCTTTTTTAGAAATTCACGTTTAAGTTGTGGGTGGAACTGTTGGCGTGGAGTAAGCCTGCCCCAACTTTCTGTCCTGTCTTTGTTTACGCTCTCTTCCGCTAGCCTACAGCCCTTCACACCCCCAACCTAAAATGGTGCAACAAAAATGGCGATCGATATCATAGCTATCCATCCGTACAGTTTCGATCCAGATTCCAACTCAGACAAGGAAAACAAAGACGTTCATGGATCCATTTGTCTTACAGTGGATTATCAGAATGGGGCGGAGCTCGGAGACTGTGGTCCCCTGACTGTATTTTTGACATCACAAATATGATCTCTTTTAAACAACATTTCTTCATCTGGTTTAGATTCACAATAATTTGAATAAAATATATGCAAAAATGCAGTGTTTATTTTAGTTACAGATGTCCTCCATCAGCACAACAATTAAAATAAAGTCATTGTCATCAAAGCGGGTCTTTAGGCTGAATGAGCCTAAACATAACAAAAGGCATAGAGAATCGAAATGCAGACAACCTGACAATGAAGAACCAAAAACCAGACACTTACATACATTGAGCATCAATAGTACAAATCAAGACAGCTGTGGATGATTTGTAACGTAAACCTGCTGTGGCTCACAGAGGGGGAAAACTCAAAACAGAACAAAATCAAAATCAAGAAACCTAACGGACAAACAAAACTAATCACAGAGCATCATGCTCACCAAAACACATCTACATCATGACACTGGAGCACTTCATGTATAAAGTCAGAGTGTAGTCCACAGTGTGTTTTGGACAAACGTCACACCTCTCTTTTTTATTTTCTCCAAAGCACATTCACTTTGTTCTAGTGATGGGGAAACCAGAGCTTTCTGGACCAAAATGAATTTGTTTGTGTGGAAATGGTTCAGCTTTGTGGAGCATTTGCCACATTGAAATGAGTAACATCTGTTGGCCGATCTTCAACAAAAATCAGTCCTTCATTGCGTGTAAAGTCATGTGGTGCAAGAAAACTGGGATCCAATTTCCAAAATCAGTTTTATCCATAAAAAAATTACAAGTAGATTTGTAACCCTTGCTAATGAGAGCAGGCTTACCCCGCACCAACGGTCCTGCCCACCATAGGGTGAATTTCGAATGAACTGCTGCTGCTCTGCAGAAACTATGCCCCAAAAAATGACACATGTTTTTAAATGTGGCTAAAAACAGCATCATCAACAATAAAAGACGGATGGGAACACTTTGATAATAGATCAAAAGATGATCAGAATAGGACTTTAAATGGACAGAGGTCTCATTTCGCTCGAAAAAACCTCAAACTCCAACTTGCAGGAGAATGTGAAGATAAACAGATAAATTGTTCTTCCTCTGGTAAGTTATTATCCTGCTGTCAGATGATCAGACCTGTAGTTTTAGTGGAAGTTTTTCTTTTACTTTGTCACATGGGAATTAACTATTGGCCAGGAGTGGAGTGTTTGCCCTGAGACTGAAACTATGGGTTTAAATTCTCAATCTGGGCACACACAATACAAAGAAAATTTCCAATTTATTTGTAGGATAAGCCCCTTGAGATGTGTCATCTCGTTTTCAAGGGGGTCCTTGACATACAACAAAACAAGCAAATACCGACAGATAGAGTTGAGCAAACTTTACACGTCAAAACATACAAAGCATCGAGCAGGCACACACACACAAACACACACACACACACACACACACACACACACAAGCACAGACATTTATTGCACCTCTCAGCAGTTAGTTTAAAGGGCAGGAAATAAAAAGCAGGAAAGAAATCAAATTCAATCAAAACAGTGACATGAGTGTTGAAGTTGTTCTAAACAGGCATTTTTAAATGCAAAGAATGAGGTTAAAGAGCGAATGGATGGACGAAGATTGGTCCAGTCAGAGGGTGCTTTGTAATAACATGAATATTTTCCGATTTCCTTTTTGACTCTTGGAAGAACAAAATAGATTTGATCTGCGTGACGTAAATGATCAGAAGACTGAAAAGGAATTAGATATTGTTTGAGATATTCTGGTTAATACATTTGAGGATGTACAAAAGCCAGTGAAGTTGACGTCGGGAGGATAGAGGAAGACAGTTGTTGATACATTAGACAGTGGTGAGTTCTAAATGGACAACAAAGAATAAACCCACACAAGCTGTTATAAATAACATTCAGTGGTCGGAGGTTAGTGAGAGTAATGTTTTGATGAATTATGTCACCATAATCTAAAGTCGGGATAATCAGTTTTGAGATAATTTTCTTCCTGACTGAGAAACTAAAACAATTGATTGATAGATAAAATAATTTTAAACGATACAAAATTTTGTGGACAATGGACTGTATATGGGCACTAAAAGAGAGTGAGGAGTCAAGCCACAAACCAAGGTATTTGAATTTTTCTGCTGCTGAAATAAGTGACATGTCCATGTAAGTTAAATTTATTTCATTTGCAGCTACAGGACGTAATCTTTTTTGGAACAACATGAAATAGGATTTAGATTTGATGAGTAGAAGCTTATTAGATTGTAACCACAATTGTACAGAATTAAAATCATGTTGAATTGAGTGCTGAATGTCAATAATATCAGATTTAGATGAGTACATGACAGTATTATCAGCATAGAGCTGAAGCTTGCTGTAAGTGCATTTAGTAGGAAGGTCATTAAGGAAAATTGGAAATAAAAGGGGACCAAGTGAGGAACCTCGTGGAACACCTTTGTCTACGCTTAGAAAGTTGGAATAGCTGCCTTTAAAAAGTACACACTGCTGACGATGATGAAGGTATGAGTTGAACCAAAGCAGAGAGGATCTATCAAGGCCAATGGAATGACGTTTGTCCAATAACAGAAAGTGATCTACCATGTCAAAAGCTTTGGTAAGATCGGTAAATAAGGCACCTGTTAACATGTTATCAAAACCAGAGAAAATATCATTGGTAAATTTTAACAAGGCTGAAGTAGTAGAGAAGTGCTTTAGAAAACCGGATTGGAAAGGAGATAATATTTTATTAAGTGTTACGTATTCTGAAAGTTGGTTGAAAATTTTTTTTTCATATACTTTGACAACACTGTTGATGATTGAGATTGGTCTATAGTTGCTCATGTCATTAGAATTTCCTCTTTTGTGAAGAGGTATAACTTTTGCACATTTCCAAGCCAAGGGAACTTCAGACGTGCTAAAAGAGATATTTAAAAGAGCAGCCAAGGGAAAACAAAGCACATGTTTTGGTCCAGCGCTACTGGTGGAGGAAAGCTCATTTATGACCTGTTCCACATCAGTCGGGTTAACCATTCTGAAGGAAAAACTTCTGCCACTGGACATGTTAACACAATGTGAAATGGAGTAAGAAGGAGATTGAATAAGAGGTGATTTTGAGAAATGCTGACAGAATGCCTCAGAGATAAGAGCCGGATCATTTGTACACACATTATTAATAAGCATATTAGTTGAAGCAGAATCAATTTTTCCTAATAAGTTGGTAATTTGACTCCAGAATTGCTTTGGATTATTAACATTGTTAGATAGACTATCTTTGTTTTTGTTCGATCTAGCATTTCTAGTTCTTGTTGTAAAGATTTTTCTTAAACGTTTGTAAGCATCTCGATCAGCAAGATCTTGAGTACGATGGGATTTCTCCCAGGCTTTATCCCTCTGTGACCCAAAGTTTGACCCCTAAGCATTGCAGCTGTTTTCAGGGGTTAAAAGTCACTGAAATGGTTCCAATGTCAGCTGACTGCAGCTCAGGACTCCCCCAAGGACAAAAGCAGGGACCTGATTTCCCAGAATCCAGTCTGTGAGCAAAGAACAACTTTTTTTTTCTTTTCAAGAAACTTGTTCCGTAGCAGGTCAATGTCCCTCGAATATGTCTGGAACCTGTTCCTTAATTTACTTAACCAGTGGAGAAATATTAGCTTAAAAGTCAGGAGTTCCTCTAATCGTATTTTTTCTTCTATGAAAGAAAAATGGAAAAAAGTTTAGAAAAAGTACTTCTAACTTTCACAGGAACTCCAGGGATAGTTGATTATTAGCAGCATATTGGATCAATCTGTCTCTGAAAATCAATCACACCTTCCGCTCAGCAGCTACGTTCAGTGCATTAAAATCCTGAGGGAAAGAAATACTGAGCTTCAAACATTACTAAAGAAGAAACAGGCGGCTGCTGTTAAAGCTACGGTATTCCCGAGGGCTGCACACCTGAAGAGCAACGTTTTTCACCCAGACAGGTTTGTACAGAGGGAAACAAACTGTGGCCTGAAGGTACAGAGTGGGACACTCACTCCTCACTCTGCAGGACCAAAACATTAAGACCTTTGTCATATTTTATAAAACA
>JAUDJI010001179.1:0-11343 GCA_037389245.1 Oryzias sinensis | reverse complement strand
GTGTGTGTGTGTGTGTGTGTGTGTGTGTGTGTGTGTGTGTGTGTGCAATCCTGTGTCCCTGCGACCCGGTTCAGGGTGTACTGTACCCTGCCTTCACCCAACAACAGTACCTGGGTCATACCTGCCAAGGAAGAAAGCCACATAGAAGAGTGAGGAGAACAAAGTGAAGAACTGGAAGGTGAACATCTTGACGGTGAAGCTTTTCTCTTTGGCAGCAAATGAGTTTGGCTTCTCTGAAAAAGAACAGAAAACATTTGAAAAAAAGACAGCCTAATGATCTAAAAACAAGATACTTTGAGACCTCAGAAGACATATTAAGAGTTAAACAATTAAAATAAAATCATTGAGCTAGGAGCTGTTGCAAACCAAACCAGGGGGGTATTCCTGAAAGCATAGTTAAACTAGCCTGACTTTAAGCCTGAACTCTGGCTGAAATCCGCCTGAACTTGTTTACTTGGGGTATGTTGGTTCCAAAAGACCGGATAGGAGTTAGCGTAATTACGCTTGACTTGGTAACCCTGGGTTAATGCACGTGCACAGCAGGTACATAAAGACATTCTCAATGGATCGCAGATTTCGGGGGTCACCATGGAAACGTGTCGTAAAAAAAAAAGAGCGCGCTGTACTTCAGTGAGACGGAGTCTGAGATTTTAATGACGCTGTATGAAGATTATATGCTAGGGGTGTACCAAAATATCGATATGGCGATATATTGCGATATTTAGTCCCGCGTTTGACAGCCCGACGTGGATACCTTTTTCCAGACGAAGCTACCGCCGTCTTCTGCGAGACAGAGCAGCGGCAATAACAAACGGAAAACGGTCTCCGTCCCTGCAGCGCGGGGGAGAACGAGGAATTTCGTTTTTTATTGAATGCACTAGAGCCACGCTTTGACATTTCCTCTCGGAAATACCAGAAAAAAGGATCCCTGCACTGTAGATCTGAGCCTCTATCGCTCTGGTGCTCAGGGCTTGTTCCTAAGCAGCCAGGATGAGTGCCTCAGTGCTGTCCTGTAAGCCAGCCCTTTCTAGCCATTGGTAGGACTTCTTGATATCAGCTACTTCAGTTATGGTCGGGTAGTCAACCCATGCAGGGGTTTGTCCACCCATGAGGATCTGTCCTCCAGCACTGTATCCTCTGCTCTCCATTGCCTGAGACATTCCTGCAGAGGAAGCTCATTTCAGCCGCCTGTATCCAGGACCTCGTTCTTTCGGTCATGACCCAGAGCTCATGAATATAGGTGAGTATTGGAATGAAGATCAACTGGTAAATTGAAAACTTTGCTTTTTGGCTCAGCTCTCTCTTCACCAACGGACTGATACAGCGACAGCATACAGTACTACGGACGCTGCTCCAATACGTTTCTCACTGTGTGCATGTTTTATGTATTTTCAATGACTGTCTACTGTACATGTATATTTTCTATTAATGTATTTAATTGATACTTTGAAGTTTTTAGGTTGATGATTTTAACACCTGTCCAGGGACTACAGATGAAAAATAGCCTTTGGGCTAATTCTGGCACATTGCAGCCATGCTTGTAATGAGCACTGTCCCTGTTAAATAAATGAATACATAAAACTCGTAGCACCTCTCAACAGGAGACCTCATCTTCTGCCCGGACAGGATTTGAGTAGCTTGTGGACTACCTCTGGACCTAATCTGTTGTTCTGGTTTCTCAACCTTTGACTGTTTGTCTGTACTCCTGTAGCATCTCCATGCATCCATTTGTGAACCCCCTGAATCTTTTTCAGGGTCACAGGATCCCAACTACTGTTGAGTGAGCGCAGGGTACGCCCTGGGCAGGTGACCTATCTCTCCCAGAACCACAAAACCACTTTGACATGCATGCCTAAAGACAATTTAGAATCACCAGTCAAGCTGTGAAAGATTTTTTGGGATTGTGGCAAAATACTAGAGTGAGTAAATGTTTCTCTGTTGCCACCCAGGAAGAGCTAATAGCTCAGAACAACTTCTACAAATTTGATGTGTTTAAATCCTACCTAAGGCAGCAATCGGTTCATTTAACGCAATGCCTCCCAATCCCATCTGTCAGGTGTTTCTCATAGCTCAGTTCTGGGGTCCTGTCTCTTTATTGATTATTTTCCCTTCTGCAATATTTTCTGTCAATATAACATCCATTTTCTCTGACATCCAGCTCTACCTCACCACACACCACAAGTCCAGTCCTCCTCTAACAACAGTAAGAGAACATAAAGCAGGAAAGAATAAAACTACCAGTTTTGTTCATGAAGGAGTCATTGTGATGAGCGTCACAAACATTAAGATATCAAACACTGATGTTATTTAACTGAGGGATCTTACCTAATTCACACAGCTTTAGGGACACCTTCCTATTGACCTAGAAGAAGCAAAAAGAGAAATTCATGTAGTCAGATCCTAAATCTACGTAGAAGAACACAAAATATGCATGAACACACAAAAAACTTTAAGTTGGACAACCTCAGCTCCATAAATGGTAAATATCAACTCAATCTGTTTGGTAGTCAGTTGTGGTTCACACTGAAGATAAATGTTTGACCTGGGCAGATACTAACCACAGTCATGATCTGGATGGTGAAGTAGTGCAACACAGCTCCTAGCATCACTGCCACCACGTTAGCGTTGTCTCTCATGAACTCCCACCTACTTTCAGACAGAAGGGGGGCAGCCACCACTCGAAACACCACAAGAGCATGAGCCAGTCCGATGATCACCATCAACTGCAACACATCCGTAAAATTGTCATTCTACATACTTCTCCAAAAACTAAAACTGAGTGTTTTCAGACTGGAAAAGTCATTTGGTCCAGACAGAGTCCTGAACCTTGTGTTTGGTCTGTATCAGAGAGTGTTGCAGCTTCAACCGGGTCAAAACTGTCCATTGTTTCCTCAGCGAAGATCCAGCCAACATTTCCAATAAAAAGGCTTTTCTGTTCATTTATGTTTCAATGTATTCGTTTAGCCCAAATTCACAACAACGGTCGTCTCAGTGGGCTTCGTATTGGTAATTGAAAAGAAAAAGTTTACATCAAAAGGATCATGAATACATAGAATTCAATAGGAAAATACTAAATAGAACTAAAAACTGACTAAATTAAACTGGACATCCCCTGCCCTTAGACCCCCCTTCGCGGTGTTAGAACATACAGAATCAATCTTGCTCCTGAAGTAGTCCACAAAGTCCTCACACAATGAGGCGGTAGCTGGTTTGTGTATTCATTTACGTTACAATTGACCAAAGATTCAATTGTGGTGAAGAGGACTCAGGGTTATTTTTATTTACAGATATGACATTCACAAAGTGTGAATTCCTGGTCTGTTTTGCTGAATGAGTATATAGGTTTACTGGGTTTTGGTATAGTTGATGGTTATTTCCTGTTTTAGTTTTCTCCAAAGTCTTTCAGCGTCTCTTGAGTTGTTTAATTTCCTCAGTTCTCCAAGGGGGTGTGGGTTTGATTCTTTTTAGATTTTATTGGAGCAACTTAGTCGAGACTGGATTTTAATTTACTGTTAAAACTTTTTATAAGTAGATCACAGGGGGCCGGTAAGACAGGTGGAGAGTTGGACCACTTCAGGAGTCAAGTAGCGTTTCTTCACCGTTCTCACAGCGGTCTCTTGTTTTATAAAACCAGTGATGTTAAAAAGCAGACAGTAATGGTCAGATCCAGCCAGATCCACAACAGTGGTATGTAAACCATGACTGCTGACGAGGTCAGGAGTGCGCCCCCTGTTGTGAGTCAGATGCATGACATGTTTAAAATCCAGAGAAGCGAGCACGTCCAAGAACTGAGTGGTGCTGTAGTCCGACACCCTGTCTATGCAGGTTAAAATCACCAGTTATTAAATTCCTATTAAAGGAAGCGTGAACAGATGCTGATAATGTTATAGAGGCAGTACCACCGCCCTTTTTGCCCTCACTTGGTTGAAAAAATAAAATCAAAATTTATAATGAAGGTCTTACATAAAATCCAATGTTAAAAAGTGCCATGTTAAAAGACGAGGGGGGGGGGGGGGCTGCTGAAACTGCTTCCTCAGGCTTTGGTGCTTCCTTTAGTGGACCAGGGCAGTGAACTTTTGGTTTTCTCCCAGCACGTCCCCTCATAGAAAACCTGTCTGTGTTAGAGGTCTTAAATGCAAAGGCTGGGGGGAAGCATGAATTGGAGGGGAAGCAGTGTTGATGGTTGAAACAGTTGTTTGTGGGGAAGGGGGGGGGGGGGGGGGGTACAGAATCCAGTCAGTCACTTCCACAGACCGATGTCTGCACAGATGAAGAGGAGGTTTGAACTGGTGTGGACATGATGGGGGCATTATGGGGGCAGGGTTAGGGTTAAGGCACAAGCCTTGCTGGAGTGGAAGCGGACAGCCTCCTTCAGATGCTGCTGACCAGGAGGATGTGGGGAGCTCCAGCCGGAGACGCTTGTCTCTGTGATCCTCGGGGGTCAAGCCGGGTTGATGCATCCCGCGATGCTTCCGTGCTCCTCAGGGATCTGCGTGGAAATCGCAGATGGAGTCCAGGGAAGTTCAGGGAAGTGCAGCTGTGGGAGATATGGGAGAAGCCGCAGCCAGACTAGCGAACCGGTTTGAGAAACTCAGGACAGGAGGCTTCTGGGTCTCTTGAGAACTCCTTCTGGGCCTTCGGACAACCACTTCTTCATCTAGAGATTTTTGTTTTGGAGTTGAGAATGAAAAAGGCCGTGGGCAGATGGAAGGGTCCCATGAATCTGTGTCCTGAAGCATGGCGCCATGCCAGGTTAGCCGCTTAGACTGGACAAAGGAGACATCCACGAACATCGACAGGAGAGCATCTTTTAGTCGATGGATGTCTTCTTTAAGGTCAGTAATGATTCCAGCAGCTTTACTCAGAGACTGTGAGTCCAGATCTGTGGTTTCATTTGGATGTAGTCCTGAAGTCTCCTCTCGACTCACTGCTGCTGCTGTTGTCTGCATGTCTGTACACATTCATATGTGGTGGAGTCGTTGATTAGTGCAGAGGGTGTAAAAATGTGACTCACCATGATCGTAACCATGACCAGGACCAGAGTGCTTCGTTTGAAGGAATGTTGGAAAACTTTGGCTTTGCATTCTGAATCATTGACAATCTCCAAAATGAGTTCCTCCTGATGACACAAATTTATGCAGATGTTACAGACAACACACATCCATGGAAGGAAACTGAGTTGTGTCCCACTGAGAACAAAGAAAACTACTATAGTTATTACACATAAATATGTTATCTGTATAAAATCTGTTAGTTGTTCAAAGTGAAAATAAATTATTCTAAACAAACCCCCAAACATAATATTTTATACAAGCTATAGTTTTGAAGATGGAAAAGTTCTCTGTAACATGTTTTCAGTGTTATCAGTGGCGAGAAAGTAACTTCCAAACTCCTATGCATTACAGATTACTTGTTACCTAAAAGTTATCCCTTAATTTACATTGTTATTGTCTCTGAATAGTTATGCATCACGACTCCTAACCCTGTATTCAATTGTAATGATGTGATTGATGGTGAGGTCAACCACTGCTATTAGATTTTCATAAAGCACTGAACAAACAAATGCAACCAAAAGGGGAACAATCCAGTGGTTTCCAGAAGAGGAAAGGCGGGAGTGAAGGACTTAGAAACTCTGTAAGTAGGGACTTCAACAGAAAAACTACAGAGATGGCCGACATGATGGAACGAAGGTGGATCTTTGTTGTGTTTAAGAAACTGGATGGAAAGAATGCAAAGCTAATAGATTAGTAGCAGCTTCAAGCTGTTTTGTCATGGTGTGGATAGAAAAATGAACGGGAGAAGAGATCCTAAAGGAGAAACAATCTTTGCTAAGAATGTTCTGGAGGTGAGGAGAGAGGCGAGCATGAAGCTGGAGGTTGAAGGTGTGATAATAAATGTTGTCAGAGGTTATTATGTCCCCCAGGTGGGATGTGAGCAAAAGGTCAAAGCTCTGTCAGGAGGGGAGAAAGTGGTGATCGGGACAGACTTTAATGGACATCTATGTGAAGGGAACGGATGAGAAGGTGATGGAGAATTTTGGTGTTCAGGACAGGAATGCAGAAGGACAGATTGGTGGTGGACTTTGCTAAAACAATGGAAATGGCAGTGATGAAGACATTTTTCCAGAAAAGAGAGGAGAATAAGAACAAACCAAGGTTCTATGAGAACTTGTATGACAGGTTGGATACGAAGAAGGTAGAGGTGTGTCCGTACAGGTGAGGCAGAGACACAGAGATGGAAGGATACACAGCAGGTTAAGGTGAACACAGACAGACATGGAAATGTGGTGACAGGTTCCACAAGGGGGGTGGAAAGACAGAAGGAGAACTTTGAAGAACTAATGAATGAGGGAAAATAAGAAAGCACAGAGGTGGATGTTGTAGAACAGGAAAAGAAGATGAGGAGCAGAAAGGTAGATGATCCTGAAAATACACTGGTGGGGGTATGGAAGAGTTTGGAAGAGGAGACAGAAGAGCTTCTGACTGTTTAACAGGATCTTTGAGAGAGAGAAGATGGCAGAAGAAGGGAGATGTGCTGAGTATAGAGATGTGAAGCTGATGAATCACTCACTGGAGTTATGGGAAAGAGTGGAGTAAGCTAGGACATGTATGAGAGCTGAAAGACAGTTGTGAAATGTTCTGTAGGTTTGGAGTTGAAGGTGACATGGGACTCCACAAAGGTGCCCCTTCTTGTTTGCTGTGCTGATGGACAAACTGACAGATGAGGTAAGATAGAAATCTCTCTGGACCATAATGTATGCAGATGACACTGTGATCTATAGTGAGCGCATGGAGAAGGTGGAGGAACATCTAGAAAGGTGAAGTTTTGCCTTAGAAAGGAGAGGAATTGTCAGCTGCAGCGAGACGGGGTATCTGAGTGTAAATGTGAGGAACTTAAGTGGAACAGTGAGGCTACGGGGAGCAGCCAAGATCAACGGAGAGCGTGGGAAAGAGGCAAAGAGATTTGTGCAACCAGGTTGGATCAGTTGGTGGAAGGTTTCGGGTGTGATGTGTAATCAAGGAGTGTCATTAAGAATGAAAGGAAACGTGTGGAAGACTGGTGAGAGAAGCCATGTTGTTGCAGAGTCAAACCTCTTCCTCACTCCAGTCGTAAACCTTCCATCTGGACACATACTCTGCCCGTTCTCTCCTCCAAAGCTCCAGGAATAAAGTGGCTGAAACCCCAAAAGACAAACCTATAACTACACAATCACAAATGACACAACAAACATGCTTGAATGACAAACTTACCCCAGATGGCCATGAAAATGGCAAAAGCCACTGTGCCTTCATTGTCAAACAAATGGCTGACCTGTGGGGGGGAATTCAACAGAAAAGGGTGGTTTTACTCTAAGATATCCAAAGTTTTAGTTTAAATGGGCAGTAAATGCTTAACTAGGTCACACATTTGTTTTAGTTTGGTCTTTACCCGATAGATATGACATTCACAAAGTGTGAATGTCCAAGAAAAAAAAAAGCATCAGAAAATATTCATTCAGTTCAAACAGCTGTTCATGGGGGACAGACAGACGAGCTCAGACCAGCTGAGCTAGAAGCGACCAGCTAGCTGTGCTATTCATTCATTCATTCATTGTCTGCCATTTTATCCCTGTCAGGGTCACGGGGCTGCCGGAGCCTATCCCGGCCACTTGTGGGCGAAGGCAGGGGACACTATGCTAGTCTTGTCACATTTCTATTAGAACTTGCAAAAAACCTTTTCATATTTTTAGCAGATATTTTCCCAATGTCTTCTCCTTAACCCAGGGGTTTCAAACATACGGCCCGCGGGCCTTATCCGGCCCGCCAGGTGGTTAAGTCTGGCCCAAACATGAAGAGTAAAAATCATAAGGATGATTAAAAAAGAAAGCAAGTTTCTAGTCCGTTCCTGTGGCGAGTTATGATTTTTTAAAGAAATAACCGAAATGCGCAATTCCGCCACTAGGGGGAGCAAAGGAAAAGCAAAACAGATGAAACAACATTTCTGTGCACGTGCCAAAAGCGAAAACTAACAGCTCTGCGTCTGGGTAGGATGCACCTTGGTTCCCTATGAGCCTTACAGCTGTAATCTTGCTATAAGGATGATCATTAGCGACACCCTAATGACCAAAATGTTGTCAAACGTGAAGTGGAGTGAAGAGATTTCCAGGAAAAATGTTTGAGTTTTTTCTTTCTTTCACGAAGCTGAATGCAAAACCCAAATGCTTTGTATGTCATCAACAGGTTGCAGTGCTCAAAGATTATTACATTCAGCACCACTAAGAGACTTACCATAAAGAAAAGTTTCTGGATTGCTTCAGTGTCAGATGTAAAATATTCAGTCTGTATTAATTTGAATAGACCAACTTTTCTTTAATTGAAATTCATTTTATTTTAGATCCATTGGCCCCAAGTGATTAGGCTACTATGTTGATTGAGGCATTTTTTCCAACTGAGTAAAAAACTAAAACAAAGCTGTTATTTTGCTTTTATGTTACTGGTCCGGCCCACTTGAGATCAGACGGGTTAAATGTGGCCCCCGGACCAAAATGATTTTGACAGCCCTGCCTTAACCCTTTAACACATGAGCCTTAGCTCCAGTGGGCACAGAGTAACTTTTCTCGGCACCAGAATCCGTTGGTATTATGTTAGTTGCATCATCGGTTGAAGAGTTAAGGCCTGTTCACACCAGGACGAATTTCGCCCGCGATTTTCGCCGACGTTTAACGCCTCGTGACTAAACAAAGGGCTCCAAATGTGAGTGTGCACACCGACGCAAAAAAACGCCACGCGTCAAAGCGTCCCTTTTTAAAAAACGCCTCGGGTTTGTTTTTTTGGTTTGACGTGCCGCGTCGAAATCTACTCGACCAATGAGAATGGCGCTTTTGCACACGTGTCTGGAGCTTCTGAAGTTACAGTAAAACACAACTTGGGGGCGCTCAAACACAAAACTGCCTTGCTGAGCACACATACCAGCGAAGAAGATAGACGCCAAGTAGCCTCTACACTGTCGCGAAGAAATAATGACGGAAATTCTAAAATATCCCTGAACCAAGCACCAGTTGGAGCAACTGGTGCTTGAAATATTCATGTTTTCTTTGTTTGATTCTGACAAGCGCGTAAATACTTGCTCTCTTCTTCTGAGTGAAAAGCGACTTTAAGAAGCGTAAAGTTGTGCAGCGCCACCTTGTGTACAGGGGTATATCTGTTTTACATTAAGTGCCATGTAACGTCAGGGAATGAAATTGCATGTTCGCTCGGCTCATCGTCAGCGAAAATCGCCTGGGCGTGAACACAAAAAACGTGGCGAATAACACTGGCGAATAACGCCTGGTGAATATTCGTCCCGGTGTGTACGGGCCTTTAGGTAGTTCAGTGCCTTCCATTTTGTTGTCCCCGGCGACAGTTCAGGCGTTAAAAGGCCTTCAATAGCATTAGGATGATGTCCCAATTTCAAAATAGTTTATTTTTTCATATTTTATTTTATTTACATATTTTATCTAAGTGCACATTCCTACAAGGCACACAGCACTGATGAAATTCCCTGTGAATTTTGTTGGTATGTGAGAGACTTTATCATCCATTAGCATCACAAAGAGGCACGTTAGATTGGTTGGACCGATGACATTTACATTACTCACAAGTTCAGGATATTGTGAAAAACTGGAAGTGGATGTTGTAAATATTGTTTGTGTCAATTCACAGATTTTCAGGATAGAGAAGGAATTGTATTGTAGTGATCGACACTCTTCATCTTCTATTTTCCACATAATGGTCTCACAGTGGTTCAGTGTGTCTGATTTATCGGGGCCGAAGCCAAAAAAATCTAAAAGGAAAACGTTTTCAATGTGACATCAATGTCCACATTCTGTAGGTGTAAAAAACCAAGATTCATTCAGACAGCCATGAACACAGTCATGAACACACAACATCGCTTAACAGAAAAGCGCTACCTGGCTATAGTGCCTTCAGGTTGGTAGTAGACAGTCAGGTGTTGCAGGTCAACTTGTCTGAAAGTGTCATCAGCAGACTTGCATCAAGCCTCTGAACTACTTTCAGAGGCTTTTGGGGCTGCTGGCTCCGTACGAAGCGCGTGCCTCGCAGCTTCCTTAATGAGCTCGTATTTATCGGGCGAGAAGTGCAGAGCTGATAGCAGGAGGAGAAACGCGGAGCGGCTTCAATGAACACTCCAGTTGTCAGGAGTGGTCTTCTGACAGGAACATGATGCGCAGCGGGGCAGAAAGAGACTTTCTGATGACAGAGAGTTTGCGCTCAGTGAATTTAAACACGCGTCTGCAGTGACGTATGTGTCATGTCAATCAAGTCCCGTACTTGTCGGAGAGAATTTTGATTGGCTGGTGGTCATGTCCTTGAAGATCGACCAGTCGATCACGATCGACGTAATGAGCACCCCTGTTGTAGATGGTCCAGTCATGTAGGTTCTTTCCTCAGAAACAAAGAACCATCATCTTCCCCCAATTCCACTAGAACACCCCTAACTCTCTGTTCATGGATGATAATATTCCACTACATTGCACCAGAATTGTCACAGCAATGTCGCCTAGATCAGTGTTTTTCCACTTTTTTTGAGCCGCTTTAACCTTGACAAAAATCCCGCGGCACACCAGCATCCAAAAAATAGATAAAAATAAATAAATAAAAGCTCATAGTCTGTATTGATCTACAGTCCCTCCATGATCTCACATGCATTTTTGTGATAATTGTTGCAGAAAAAGCTGGAAGCTGCAGCTGTTTTTTTTTAAAAGATGTATTAAAAATTAAGTCAAAAGATTCAAAAACTGTTTGATGTGTGTTCGTTGTTGTTTTAAGACGTTAAGAGGAGAGACTCATTGTGCGCTAAGACAGTCACTTTAATGCATCATGGGAGATGTAGTGCCGATAATCCGCCGACCGCAGAGAGACAAGCGTCTCTGAGCTTCATGGTTTTGTTCACTTGTTCCACAGTCTGATACCAGATTCTGTGGAAAGCTACACCGCTAAAGACGAGCTTTAGCTGCTATTTCTGTTAGAACTGAGTGACTATTTTGCGCTAAATCGAAACAAGGAAGTGAATACTTTAACCACTTCTGATTGGTCAGACTGATGACATGTGATTAAGCCTTCAAGAATGATTGGTGGAGACAGTTAAAGGGGCGGGACTTTTCCTAAAACAGTTATAGCTGCAGCTAAATCGCGGTATCCCGTTATTCTTATTCTTAAATGTCTTTAATAGAATCATATCAACGAAAAGAAAAAATAATTTTATGATATTTCATATTCTTAACTTCTCAGTGTTTTATCAGGGCCTGTCTGGATGAACACAGAGCTGAAATCCTGGAGATGGAAAATGTTTTTAGATCAGTGAATG
>JAUDJI010001178.1:0-11344 GCA_037389245.1 Oryzias sinensis | reverse complement strand
GTATTAGTTTCAATATATATGCATAAAATGTATAAACCCCCTGGCTTATTCCTTCGTTGTTGTTGTTTACTGTTCAACATTGTTTTGTATTGTTTTTTTACATTCAATAAAGTTTGAAAAAAAAAAAAAAAAAAGGTGTGTCCCTCACGGGTTATCTTAGAGACCAGGGGGCGTGGCAAGTTCAGAGAGTACTGTGAATTTGGAGATGAAGAATGGTGGTAAGCAGATTCACTAAACGCTTGACTTGTTGTCCCTTGTTGTCTATGACTACAGAGTCAATGAGGACTTTTACACCCGTGATTTCCCACTTCCCATGAGCCTTAGGGGCTTAAGGCGGGGCTAACCCCGGGTCACCAGACTGTTGTGTTTAACCCTTCTGCTACCCTAGGCACTTTAACGTTGGGTCATCTAGACCCACTAGACAGTGCTCTGAACCTTTTTTCTTCAATGATTTGTGATCTTCACTGGTGTCTATAGATTACATGAAATCTTCTCCACCTTTATCCACCTTTGTCATGGTAGGGAGAACACGTCAATGCAAGGGTGGGGTCATTTAGGATAGCACAAGGGTTAAGAATTAGCAAGGAGCAGCAGTGGTAGGAGGGGAGAACGGGAGAGCAGCTCTCTTCTCCTTCCGCTTGTGTTGCAATAACATGGCTGATCAAAAAAACATTCCAGTAAAATAAAGCAGCTGCGACTGAAAAGCGCGCACCTTTGTGCAGCACGTGTGCCAGAAGTTTCCTTCCACAACAGTGACACACTGTTGCTCCGCAGACGCCTCTGCACTCCGCCCTTGCCCTACGGGCTACATACTTGTCTCTTCCTTCCTATCTTCTCCGACACCCCTCATGAGGGGGGCTCCAGGGAGGGGCGCTTCGTCCCCACTGATGTCAGGTCCCTTCGCGCGGCTGCCGGTGGACGGAGCGAATCATATTTGTGCAGAGCAATCGGACTTGATACGTTTTGTGTGAGGGGTGAAGAGGATGCTTTCTTACGGGATGAAGGCTTCAGCCTGCCATCTGTCCCGCAACTATATGTGAACGAGCAGCCAAATTCAGGAAAACATGTCTCCATCTCGCACATCGGCTTTGGGGTGGTGTGAGCTTTTCAAAGCAAAATGCCCCTCATTTCTTAGAAACTGTTCAAACAATCACGTGAATTTGTGTTTCCAGTCGTGTCCGGACAAAATAAAGGCAGATGTTATTCCCACATATTCACGTGCAGCCAAGATGCAGATTGCGGCATTTCCCGCATGGATTTACATTTATTAAAGGCTAAATGTTGTCAGCGCATGTTAGCCTTCACTTAACTAACCCTTCTTCCGCTTCATTTTGCCACAAAAAAGCACTGACCACACAGATTAAAAATAAAATGATGAGCGAACAGGCGCTTCACAATAACTATAACAATAATAAACTTACGTTGAAAAGATCATCTCGTATATTACGGAGCTGCTAATAGATGGACTAGTGTCACCGCGACTCTGAGGTAAATTCACTTCTGAGCATGCACTGTTCTCTCTATCACTCAGCTAACCGGCTTTTCCAAACCCGTTGGTGATGGTGGATTTTTTTCAGGCTGCTTTTAACGATTGCTTTTAACTTGAAAGCTTCATCATATTGTAATGCCGATCACGTGCACGTTTGGTGTATTGGCACCAAAGGATTCTGGGATGCGGCTGGGCATGCGTGTTTCTTTTTGTTGAACCATGACTGAAGTGTCTAAGACCTGAAGTCAAGTCCATGCTGTTTGGCTGCTTGGAGGTGTGTTGAAAACAAATTAGCTTGCTGCTTGAAGTTGGATTACTCATTCAGCCTCTGTTCCAAGATTGAAAGAGCCTCAACGCGGGCGCCTTGAGCATGGAAATCCATAATAAATCCACAAATTAGCCGCGTCACTGAATAAGACGCAGGACTGCAAGCGCATGACAAAAGTAGCGACTTATAGTCCGGAAATTAAGGTAAACATTCACATAATCTGGGCAATGATTCATTAGGTTCACTTGTGTAAATTATTATGTCATCAGCATATAGGACAACCTCGTCCCCTGTAATAGATATTCCTTTTACATCATTCGTTTGCTGGATTAGTTGAGCGAGGGGTTCAATGTAGAGTGCAAAAAGGAGGGGTTAAAGCCCACATCCTTGTCTTGTTCCTTGTTCCAGTTCAAAAGTGTTTGACAATAGACCATTAATTTTTATACGGGAGGTTGTTTTTGTGTATAGTTATTTTATTACTTGTATGAACTTATAATGAAACCCAAATCTCTCCAAGACTTTATATAAAAAACACCAGCGGACAGAATCGAAAGCTTTTCAGCATCAAGGCTGACCATTGCTGCTTCTATTTTTTTTCCTGAATATGACTCAATATGTGTAAGGTTCGTGTGATGTTATCATGCGCTTTCCTTTGTGAAATAAAGCCTGTTTGATTGGTGTTTATGAGACATGGCAGAACAGATTCTAATCTCTTTGCCATGATCGCTGTAAACAGTTTATAATCCACATTGAGGAGGACAGAGATGGGTCTAAATGAACTACAGTTAAGTGGGTCTTTTCCTTCTTTCGGGATCACTGATATTTTTGCTCGTTTCCATGAATGTGGTATTTTGTTCTCTTTTAATACTTTATCTAAAATTTGGGTTCGAAAAGTATGGAGCCCACCGGGTGCCAGTGGTTATAAAGAAAAAACATGGATTACTAAAGCGTGAGCACTAATGTTTGGACGTCAGAATTTTTTTGGCAGCGGGACAGAAATAAACCACAATTCAGAACCACATATCCGCGGGCCTTACGTCCATGTACCAGATTGTTGGTATTGAAAATTAAGAAAAATGTAACCTCTAAACTCTGTTATCATATCACATGCGTGATATGCGTGCCGTTTCAGTTATGGGTAATTTTTCAGTATTATTTAATACAAGAAGCACACTTGGTTTTAAGGTCATTGTCGGACTCGGTCTTGTTGCTGCGTGGCTCTTTGTGAATGATGCCGGCTTTTCGGCACTATGAAAGCAGTTCAAACTAGGGTTGTGCCGATGGACGATACCATCGTCCATCGTGATAGGTGACTGACATCACGATGGAGAGACACCATCGTGATGCCACGCCCCCGCCACGCTGCGAGTCGACACCATAAGACGCGGTTACATGTGCAAAATATCTTGATAAGGATTATTGGTCGGATTAGAATCCAACAGTGTAGATGGGCCCAGAAAAACTTTTTCAGATTATAAAAAACATTCACATGGGTCACACTTTTAGTCTGAATAAATCATTCGCACATGCGCAATAGTGTTTTTAAAAACCGGAAGAGAGACGTAGTTCCGCCGAGCGGCTACATACATAGATACGTCAGCTCGGCATTATACAAGATGATCTCCTAAACATGCTTTTATTAATGTTACGGTTATTATGAAGCGCCTGTTCGCTCATCGTTTTAATTTTAATCCGTGTGGTCAGTGCTTTTTCTGTTGAAAAACGGAGCCGGGAGCCAGGATTAGCAGTATGCTAACACAGGCTAACAACATTAGCATGAACATAAAATCCATGCGTGAAACGCAGCAATCTGCATCTTGGCTGAACGTAAATATGTGGGAATAACATTGGCCTTTATTTTGTTGGGACACAACTGGAAACACAAATCCACGTGATTGTTTGAACGGTTTCTAAAGACTCAGCTGCCTTTCTGCTTCGAAGCTTGGGCTAGCGCTCCGAGCTCTGCTCCGACACACACTTTTACCGGGAGACCCGGTTCTCCTAAATTCCGGTTGCTCGTTCACGTAAGTGCTGCAGGACGGATCACAGACCCAAGTCTCCCACACGTAGCAAAGCATCCTTACTTCCCCTAAAACACAAAACTGTAAGTCCGTCTGCTCTGCTAGAGACACGGTCGCTCGCTCCACCGGTCTAATCAAACCCAGGACCGGACCACTTCTTTTCTATTTATTTTATTTTATTTTTTTAAAGTCACTTCCCTCAGTTTAGACTGGATCATTGCGGATGAGTCATTATTTGGGTATTTGCAATCCATTCACAAAGTGTGGTGTAACTTGCCCGGCGGTGCCTCCCAGTCTTCGTAAAACTGTGTCCACCATTCGATTCATTCATTTCATTCAGCCAAAACCTTAACAATCTTAAAATATCGAAATCTATCATGTTGTTGTTTACCTCACAGAAAGTTATTTCTCTCAAAGAATGGATTCCAATTTTCAAGAATTCTTTCGAGAGCAGCGGAAGTTGGATGAGGCTTTTATTACGAAACTGATCGGTGAGAAGGTATGATGTCTTACGATGTCTTATACAGTAAAAAAGATGGATCAAAGGCTCCTAAAAATATATTTAACCAAGTGGAGAAAAGCTTACGTACATAGTTATGCTACTAGAGTGCGCTCCCTGTGTTTTCAACACCAGTTTATTAAAGAAGTGGTAAACTCTGGGTAAGGGGTTCGGCCAACATGAGAGACTTTAACAGACAGTAAAAGATTATGTTGAATGTAATTGTTGCACAAAATGTTACATTCTAAGATGTCTGCTGACACTAGGGCTGGGCGATTTGGCCTAAAAATAAAATTTCAGATTTTATTTTATTTTTTTCCCCTAGCTCCCTCCTTAAGGAAAGCAATAAGTACAGACCCATTTATTTATCCCGTTTCTGGGATAAATAAAAAATAAATGAACACACTCTTGTAGGGCTGGGCGATATGGCCTAAAAATCTCCGATTTTATTTTTTTTAATTCGATTTACGATTTTTTTCCAGATTCCCCCCCCCCCCCCTACTTAAGGAAAGCAATAAGTACAAACTGCAGACAAGTTCAAGCAAATGTTGCTTTTATTTAATCAAACCCAAGACAAATGTAACTCCCATTTCTGGGATGAATAATAAATAGATGAACACGCTCTTGGAATCAAAGTTAAGTATAAGATTTTTCTTCTTACTCCCTTTTTGGACTTGTGTTTAAAATAATTGTGTCTTGTTTTAGCTAATTTTTGTCTTGTTTTTGTCTAATTTCGTTATTCTAAACTTGTTTTCACTTGTCCAAAATAAAAAGGTTACTTCCTTATTTAAAGTCCCAGCTGTGTTTTAAATCACACTTTGTAGTCTAGACTAAAAGGAGACAAACATTCACCTTGACAGTAGCACCATTTTCTAAAGGATTAACAATACAGCTCATATCTGGGGTCTAAGGTTTTAATTAAATTAAGAAACCCCGTCTTCTCAACGGAGAAGATAATTAATCAGCAGGGGTCGCGGTCAGACCCCCCCTCCCCCGCCTCCTCCGATAACAAAATCCTACGGCGGCCGCGTCGCAAATGAATAAATCGGTACAAGTAATAATTACAACGCAGTATTCTTTATTAACAAATAACAGTAACAACTAACTAAGTAGTGAACTAAATATACAGGCGTTGTAGGATGAGTATCTGTTTCTGTGTCAGGGCGCGTGCGTGTTTAAGAGGACTGAGCACGTGCCACGCGAGCGCGCATGAGAGCCTTTGACTCCGATGGGCTTTAGGCAGTTTGGGGTCTCTCTTTTCCTCCACGTGTGTCGCAGTTAACCCAGAGCAGTTCCAAACAACAGATGATTTGATTCCTTTCTTGGGAACAAACGTCCCACTGTCACCGGTAGCCATGCTGTCGCTAGCTGCTTCGTGCGTCGATTGTCGCGTGTCGCTGTGTGATACTAAAGCTACGGAAGCTCTGGGGAGCCAAAAATGCGCCACATAAAAACTCGATTTAGGCTACGTTCACACTGCAGGGCTTAATGCACGATTCGGATTTTTTTCAAAAAATCCGAATTGTTTGCTAGACCGTTCACATTTCCAAGTAAATCCAAACTTTTGTGATCACCAGTGTGACCGTGACACGACCCAAACAAGACCCGCATGCGCAGAAGCCAGAAGAATACTCAACGGTGAACGACGTCACTTGTTGTTTGCGGAGCAAACGTAAACAATGGATGTCAACAACAGTGTTGTCAAAAGCGGAGCTCTTTTTGTAATATTAAATTTATTTTCACGAAGGAGCAGCACAATTACAATCTTCTCATTTTAAGAAAGCAATGGAGTCGGGATCGTCTGTACCCACTGTAGTGGAATAGGAATGTGTTTGTGTTGGGGCCGCGCGCCCGCGTGTGTGTGTGCATGCGAGATATCGCGGCACGCGCGCTCATTCATGTTGTGTGTTACGGAGGAAGGATGACGGTACTAAAAAAAGGTTTCCCCCAGATTAAATGCTATGGACTCTTTATTAACCCGTTCTGGAGAATCTAAGGATCAGAACAGGGAGGGGGAGGATGATCGCCTGGGTCCCACGCGCTTGAGCACGGTGGGAAAGGGGAGAGAGAAAAAAAAGTCATCGCGGGAAAGGTTCAACACCACGCTCTGCCATTTATCTGGATTTTTTTTCAAAAACCGCCCAGTTGCGATCAGAGCCCTGGAGTTTGGCCTGAAAAGAGCGATCACCCCAAATATTAATCCAATCAGTGACCTCCCTTCCCTTCCACTGACTGGTGTCAGCAGCATCGTCCACCATGGTTGATGTTTACGTTCTCGTTCCCGCCTACTTCAACGCAAAATGATGACGTTTGTTGCGTGTCAATGACGTACGGTTCGGAATCAAGTCGCCTGGCCGGTCAGACGGCGGTCGCAATTGAAAAGAACGGCTACAATTCGGATTCAGGACGGCAAACCCACGGGGCCTGGGTCGCATTTGAAAAGATCGGAATTGTGTCATTCAGACTGTCATGAAAAGATCGGAATTGGGCCGCTTAGGGGCAAAAAATTCGGAATTGGGTCGTTTCAGCCTGCAGTGTGAACGTAGCCTTAGTTATTTTTGAAATCGCCCGTAACAAAAAATTCGAATTAATTCATTTGATCGATTTATCGCCCAGGCCTACACTCTTGGAATCAAAGTCCCAGCTGTGTTTTATGTCATACTTTGTTGTCTAGACTAAAAGGAAACAAACATTCACCTTGAAAAGTAAAACACTTTTGTAAAGGATTAACCCATACCAGTTCCAAACAACAGAGGGTAATTCGACTTTTTTGTTCCGGGCGATTTAAAAAATAACTAAATCAAGTTTTTGTGTAATAGTGCAATTTTGGCTCCCCAGAGCTTCCGTAGCGTTAGTTTCACATGGTGGTATGGCAAGTGACAAACAACAACAACATCATAGCACACATAAAACAGCTAGCGACAGCATGGCTTCCAGTGAGAGTGGGAAGTTTGTTCCCAAGAAAGAAATCAAATCATCTGTTGTTTGGAACTGGTCTGGGTTTGCTGCCACAGCATGGAGCATAGACCCCACGCTGCAACATTTGCCTACAGCCCATCGCTGTCAAAGGCTCTTACTGCTGTGTTGTGGCACGCGCTCAGTCCTCTTTAATACACAGGCAGCACCCCGACACACATACTCATTTTTCAGCGCCTGTATAGTTAGTTAGTCGTTACTGTTATTGGTTAATAAAGAATACTGTGTTGTAATCATTACTTGTACTGGTGTTTATTTGTATTTAGTTGTATATTTATCCCATCCAAAAATTAAATTTTTAGCTAATCTGCTTCTACACTTTTTTTAAAGCCCAAATCGGAGTCCCAGTCTAATATGATGGTACCTTAGATTTTGTTTACATCTTCAACAGAACAGTAATTTTCTCAAAACAATCAGATCCTTTTTGACTTGTGTAATATGATCAATCAGAGCCTAGTGTGAATGCATTTTTTAAACATCATTCCATATCGAGGGAGACTGCTTTTTTATAACTTAATTTTGTGGTGTAACTTACCTTTTATATGTATCATTTTTTAATCTATATTTATCTGTGTTTTTACCTTGTTTTTATTTTTATTTTTTATCCATTTTACTGGTGTACTTTGTTTTTAATTTGTTTGGCAATCTTTTGTTTGGTTTTTGGTCACTGTACAGCACTTTGGAAACTGCCAGTTTGAGAAATGTGCTATATAAATAAAGTGGATTGGATTACCTTTTGCTTTTAGACTGTCATTTGTCAGTTTGGCATTTGCTATGAGATATAATGTTATATTAAAAAAAGATTGATAAAAGTCCTCAGTTTCAAGATTCAAAGATTTTTATTGTCAGTGTATTTCTACAGCGAAATTCTAAAAAATTGACGCAGAGAGGCACAAACCTTACATTGCTTATTTTCTACATTTAAACATGAGAATGACTTTTAGTTTCTTTTTGTCTGAAAGAACATGTATTTGCCATTACCTATCAGGGTTTAAAAGTCCAATTAATTCTCCTCGTAAAAAGAGATAGAGGTCAATGGCCATGTAGCGTCAACAGGAACATTGAGACTGTTTTCTGCCATAATGTGGGTACAGAGGGTGAACACATCATCAGAACAAGCAATGTCGCTGCGGTGGATACAGTCATCTTCACACCTGTCCAAATCTTCCTCTGACATTTGGCACAAATAGTCCTCAGTCTCATAAAGTTCAGGAATCAAGAACATTACATCAGGGCGCCCATGAGGAACATATTCATTACTTGATGGACAAATCACTGGCTGTTCCATGTTTCATTAGTGGAGTCCAACTCATCCTGCAGAAGTGACAAAAAAAAATCAAAATGCTGGAATTTATTAATCAACAAGTCATAAAAATGCAGTTACATAAGTTAATTACTATAAAGGCCTATTTGTTTACCTTTTCAATACAAAGCAATTAATTTTTTGACATCTAGCCCTATGTTGCTCATTTCTGTCTGTAATCTTTTGCCACTTTCAGATGTAAATAGAAGGCTGTGTAGACATACAAGAATATGATTAAGTCAACTTTCCCCACTTACCTGTATCAGTCCAAGAAAGCAGAACAACATGAGGTTTTTGTCCAAAAAGTCGCCAACAAAATACCCTTCATAATGTGAAAGTGATCCAGCATGAAGTCCGCACACTCTTTGCGGAAAAAGCCCCATCAACTTTCTATTGTCTGATTAGTACGACGGAGTATTAGGGCCACCAAAAAAAAAAAAATTACGACCACCAAAAAAAAAAAAAGGAAAATTCCGAGATTTTTATAAGGCCACAAAAAAATAATAATAATTAGGGCCACCAAAAAAAAAAGGTAAAATTACGAGATTTTATCTCGTAAATTTAAGAGATAAAAACTCGTAAATTTATGAGAAAAAAACTTGTAATTTTAGGAGATTACAGTGGAAGTGAATAATTATGTGCAGAACAGCAGGTGAACGCCGTGCAGCAGCAGAGCAGACCGACTAAACTTTGTTGAACAGGTGAGCTGAATGTTTATTGATAACGTTCCAAATGTCTGGAAGCTCATTTGTTTGATTTACGATTCATTAAAGTTTTATTTATTGATCGTTGGTTTCCAGGATCTCTGCAGCCCGATGAAGCCATCGGGTCTCCCTGCAGCTGTCCACGTCAATCCTTTCTTCCTCCACCAAAGACAAGATCTCTACTTCCGTCACACAAAAGGAGGAGCACTTTTTTTGGCATTTTCAATGTTCTAAAGCTAATATTAAAGACAATTTTCATTCCTCTTTATTGTTTTATGCTGAAACGGGACATTTCATCTGCAGGAGGGGGCGAATGTAACACTGTTTACTTCCGCATTGGTGATCGGATGACAGGTTCATGACGTAATGAGACAGATGAACTTCAGGTTATGTGAATGAAAAGGAGAATAAAGGCTGCAGCGATCTTCTACACCCATACACCCAAACGTGTCTCTGAGCTCCTTATTTTACAGATGAAACTCCGCTTTACCGACACCGAACCCCGGAAAGACTGCTACACGGAAAATAATCTGATTTTGAGTCATCAAAAGATTCACAATCTCTTTGTTTTAAACCTATAATAATCCGGAAATAAAGCTTCACAAAAGGCTCCACATACTTCATCTTCAAGCTAGGTTCCGATAAACAGACAACTTTGGTGTTTTTTCCTTAATCTACGACTTTTTTCTCGTAAATTTACGAGTTGTTATCTCCTAAATTTACGACTTAAAATCTCATAATTTAACTTTTTTTTTTTTGGTGCCCCTAATACTCCGTCGTAGATTAGTTGTGCTTCTTCCCCAAATAAAACTTCTTTCACCAGCATGAGCATCATCATTGTTGCGACGAAGATAAGATTGCATATCTCGTATGGAGGTGTTTTCTGTCCCCATATCGGTTCTCAGGATCCGAGCACATCCATCCAACTCCTTTTATGGTATCAAGGAAATAACCTCCAATAACTTTGGTCACTGCTGGTGAAGTATGCATTCAGTAGCCTTCTTGATAATCCATCAATGGCTCCATTGATGCATAAGGGTTTCAGTTTGTCGTATGAGTCAACATGCCATACAAAATTTGTCCCCTTGGCAAAATATGCTCGTCTATGCAGTCTTCTACTTCTTCGTGCTTCTGTACCCTCGGGGTCAAGAGTTGAAAGAATTAGGTGAACATCCTTTTTCCTGGTGTGCTAACCATTTTTTAAGATGAGAAATAGACTTTTGAGATCCCCATCCTTTTTAGTTTCTTATGTACAGTTGGGTTAAGATGAGTTTCTTGTAACATGGCAATTTGGACTTTGTTCTTTTTTAGTTTAGACAATATCTTTTTTCGTTTAATGGGGTTAAGTACTCCATTTACATTATATGATGCACGTAGGACTATGTTATCTCTCATGGTATCTTATAGAAGAGTTCTCTTGATACATGGTCCCTTTACATAATAACAATGCATGAGTTTAACTAGAAAGAGTTTAACATAGAAAACATCAGGAATAAAAAAAACAGTGTTCTCTCTGCAAATATTTTGAACAAAGGAACTTTTTGCTGGGGGAGTTCTTCCGGAGAAGAGGTTCTGGCAAACATTAATTTATTCTTTAAGAATGTTTAAGAAGAATCCAAATCTGTATTTACCAAAATAAAAGTGTGTTTTTTAAATTAAAACTCTCATGTAATGTGAATTCCTTGAGTCAGTTGTCTTTTATTTGCTTTACAGAGAAGGTACTTTACGTGTTAAAGGGTTCCAGCGTTGTCCTCAGTCCAGGTCATGCAGAAACGTTGATCACCAGCATAAGATGGAAACATGGAGGTCGTTTTGTTGCAGTGGGGGCTGGAGAGAAAACAGATTTTTTCTTCAAATGTAACGGTGAGATTTCCAGTAAAAAATATTTATAATAAGAATTTGGTGTCCTATGATGTCACTTCCTGTCTACTTCAAATTAAAGGCAAAGATGCTGTTGTGCCCTGAAAAATTACCCCAACATTTACGCTAACCTTCTATGATTCTGTTGTTTTTCTTGTCTTGTGATGGAAAGAATCAGTTTCTTTTTTGTGAAATGTGATTCTTGGACTGACTTTGGAAAAGTG
>JAUDJI010001177.1:0-11348 GCA_037389245.1 Oryzias sinensis | reverse complement strand
AAATTATTATATATATAAATTAAATACTATTAGTAACATTATCGTTTATGTACTGATTAAAAACTACACAGTCAGATAGACACTTTTCTATTAACATATGAGGCGTTTTATTAAAAAGACAGAAAGCAGTAACAATCGTATGTCATGCTCTGCTGTAAATCGTGCAATGGGGGGAGCATGGCATTTAAGGCGCTGCTGGCTCCGTACGAAGCGTGTGCGTCTGACAAAACAGCTTTCTTAATGAGGTCGTATTTATCGGGCGAGAACTACAGAGCTGATAGCAGGAGGAGAAACGCAGGGCGGCTTCAATAAACACTCCGGTTGTCCGGAGAAGTCTGCTGCCAGGGACTTGATGTGCCGCGGGGCAGAAAGAGTTTGCGCTTAGTGAATTTAAACACGCGTCTGTAGTGACGTATGTGTCAGAGGATGTCCGATTGGCCGTTCTGCATGTCAATCAAGTCCCGTACTTCTCGGTGAGGATTTTGATTGGCCCTTTGGATTTTTAAGAGGTCCTTTTTTTTTTTAATCTTCTCTGTCCCGCAATCTACTCTCATGTCCTTGAAGATCGACCGGTCGATCGCAATCGACGTAATGAGCACCCCTGCACTAGACAGTGCTCTGAGCCTTTTTTCTTCAATGATTTGTGATCTTCACTGTAGTCCATTGATTACATAAAATCTTTCCACCTATATCCACCTTTGTCATGGTAGGAATAACACGTCAAAGAAAGGGTGGGGTCATCTAAAATAGCACAAGGGTTAAGGAAGTCAGGAGATATTTTATTTAGGAAGGGCAAAATGTGGTCGGGAGACAAAGAAAAGAATTCTAAATAGTTTGTGCAGCAGTCATAACGGAAAACCACATCATGAAGAACTGGTTCATTGTTTATGATTAAATTGATCTTGAAGAAATATTTTTAAAGCTTGTGTGTCTTAAACGTCAACACAAAACTAAAATGTTGTCTTTTCTTCTTTAAAGAATTTCTCCACTTCAGATTTTCCTTTTTTTCCTTTGAACACATTTTTTTTATCAAATAAATCTGCATATCACACAATGTATTCCTGTCATACAGCAACTGCTTGAAATGAATGACAGAATCTAACCATGAAGATGGTTTGAAGGAGGGTCTAAGGGCAGGGATGCCAGTTTAGTTTAGTCTGTTTAGTTAAATTTTAATATTATCCTATTGAATTCTATTCATTTATGATCCTTCTTGATTGGATGTTTACCTTACAATTACCGGTACGAAACCCAATGAGACAACTGTTGCTGTGAATTTGGGCTATATAAATAAAATTGAATTGAATTGAATTGAATTGAGTTGAAGATCTCAATCTAAATTCTTTTGTATGTAGATCAGACACTCTATCAAGCAGCTTCTATGAACCTCTGGCAAGGAGGATGGAAAGAACACTTCAAAACCCTCTGTCTGTGAACAAATCAATCCATTATCTACCCTCGCTTGGTGCAGATTAAGGCAATGTAGCACACAACATGCTCAAATTATCATTAGTCAAGGCAGGGTACCAGTGTGGATCTGGTAACCTGCCCACAGACAGACAGCTACAAATATTCCCAATGCAGAATTCAAAGTGTCTGATGAACTTATAAAACTGTGGACGGTGAGAGAAAGCCAGAAGAGCTGCAGCAAAAAAGAAACATGCATGCACTGGGAGAACCTGCAAACGACAACCTCAATAAAACGAGTTGGGATTTGAACCATAACCTCTCCTCGTGAGGCTAAAGCGTTGTCCATTGCATTTGCTCACATCCAACTCATTCCAGTGCAGTTCCTGTATTGTCATGAGATGGTACCCATAAAGAAAAAGTCGAAATCCTTTATTCTCTCAGGCTTCAAAAAAAGATCAAGACTGTTCATCATTTCAGCCAGGTCTACTTTTATGTTTTTCTGCCTAAAATTCAAAATCTAATTTGTAGGTTGTTACACTGACAGGTACTCTTTAAATCCAACAAAAGTAATCATTAATTATTTGATATTGGAAAAATATTCCATTTAAAATACCTGTGGAAATCAAATGCACTAAAGTTTGTGTGGAATCTTAACCCAGACCCCCAAATAGAAGATAAAAACGTGAAATCTAATCAAACATTTCCAACTCCTGTTACTAAATGTGCTTTACATAAACACACAATCAAATTTTAAAAACAGAAAACATGACATCAGACAAATATTTGTATAAATACCCATTAAATGCCCATTACCTGTCAGGTACCCATTCATTACATTTTGATCTAGAAATTTACTGCACATTCGGCTAATTAAAAACTCCTTTTATCATGATCATCATTGCAATAGATATTCCTAAATGTGTCTTTGAATATTTTTTTTAACTCACCGTAAGACGTGCAGACAAAAAAGATGCAAACTTTCAGAGAAAAATCAGCAGAAATATCATCAAATTTTCACAGATGAAAAGAAAGAGCAGATCCGCTACTTATATTGACTGGATTCATGATCATTTGCATACACGCCTCATCACTGTTGACACATAATCTTTCCTTGATTTTTCAGGACAGAAAGGTCATGACCTGATGTTAGGTTTTAACCCAAAAAGGAGTTAAAAATTGTAGCTTCATTCTTGGAATTTTAGGGCCACGAGTTGTAATTGTCAGATGATGGATCTTTTGCAATCACTCACCTCAGAACGAAAGTTTCTGCGAGAGACACTTCCTTTTACACAAGGGCATCACTTCAGCTTCTTGTAAATCTCGTTGATTCAGGATGACCTCCAGACCGAGACATTTTTGGTGTAGACATTTTGGTGGAAAATGGATATTTTCCACCTCATCTCAGCTAAAGTTTTGCTTAAAATCAACATAAAAATATGAGGTATTATTTCCCAAATGGGAGTTGTTGACCATTCTGACCACAACTCCATTTAGAAGTTAAAAAAAGGAATCTTGTAAGTCTGCAGTATGTTGGAAGTGACATTATGAGAGATTTTCATTTATTCATTTATTCCTACAGAAGAGTGAGGTGCACTTCACAAAATAGTTGACTTTGTGAGAAAATACCTTAAGGAAAATAAATGAGGAAAAGATCTATGGATGTTATGCAAAGTTGAGGTTAGGATCATCCCAACGTACAGAAATACAGCGTTTTGATGTGACATCATAAAATCTTATCTTGATAGAGAGTGAATAAGGAGATCAACGCATTTGACCCACAATACTTAATACTCCAATAATACTTTTGTCAGGAGGATCAAACCAAACACCAGAATTTGTGAAAAAAGCAGTTAAGGATTATAGCAATTCTGGCATTGAGCATATCTAAACCATTTTGGTAATCATTACAGAGCTGAAGAAGGAGCATCAAGGCACTCTCACACTGCACCACTTGGTCTATACCAGAGTTCCTTTTCTCAGGATATCCGCTTGTTTTAGCAGGCAAATTGAGTGGATCAAATAGCAGACAGCAGGCTAGAGGTGATTCACATTTTATTGAAAAAGAAAAAAAAAACTGTAAAATAACCCTGATTGGAGTTAAAGGCAAAAGACTGAGAGCAGGGCTGGATGAGCTGATCAAGTGAAGCAGACATAACAAGAATTATGACACAAAATTGACAAAGTGCTTGAAATTTACAAAAATGTAAGCATCTAATTTCATTTTACAAGTTGCAAAATACCCCAAACTGTTCCGTTGGTGGTGCTGACATCATTAAGCAAGCAAGAGCCATCCATCCATCTATTTCCTGAACCCATTTAATCCTTTTGGGGGTCACATGTTGCTGGAGCCTATCCCAGCTACCGTTGGTTAAAGGCAGGGTACACACTGGATGGTTTCCTGGTCGATTAAGGGGCCCAATGGGACCAGTGGCTAAATGCATCAATATTCTTGATATTTCAGTGGATAAAAGAAGAGAAACCCCTTGAGGCCTGTGAGGTGGTATTGTATGTTGTAGAAGACACACTTTTAATAAATTCATGGATCATTTTATATAGTTTATTGGAGGTTCGCCTTTTTTATACCTTTTTTACATTCCTTTTACTTTTTTATTTTGGTCACAAAAAGTTAATGAAGCAGATTCCTGCAGCACTTTTTATTTTTTACATTTTTATTTTGTTTGTGCAGTTTTGAACGTAAAATGTCAAAACTGTTTGTTCTCAATTTGTGTGATTTTTTCAGTAAACAAAATGACAAAATACAGTATTCTGAATTGTGTTTTTGTACAGTTCAAGCATATTGTGAAATTAGCATCCATTATAATGAAAGAAAATTTGTACCAAAAAAGGGTTGTACTAAAACAAATAAATAAAAAGCCTCGAAAAACTATTTTGAAAGGAAAGTTATTACAGCAAATTGTAGAATAGTAAAAACACTCAAAAAGATCTCAAACTACTAAGGGCTTGATAGACTTTAAATGACCAAAGATGTCATTACACAATGTTACGGTAACAATGAAACCACTAAACATGTTAAATGCATTTTATATTTCTAACGATTTGAAACAGGAAGTTAGGCCAAAAACGTTACTTTTTCTTCAAAATACAATGTTTGACTAAAAACTGACAACAATGTCTTGATACTGTTCTTAAATATTTATGCATCTTTTCCACCAGATCTGATCATTCTTGTGTGTAGATTCAACCACTCATCCTCACTGCTGTTTTTAGGTATTACCATAACATAGGATTTGAGATTGGAGGCCCGTACCTAAATTGAGAACAAAAGAACTTGTATCTCTGCTTGCACTTGGACTTGTGTTATTCAAAGGGGGCTGTTCAGAGTTCAGCCCATGTGTGCAGACATTTTAAAATCACAAATGAAGATGAATGTAACAGAAGCACATAGAATAAAAAAATACTGAACCTGATGCAAAGGTTGCATTTTTTTCAGCTTTTAAAGGGGGATCTTTGTTAAAAAGCTCTTACTGTAAAAATACATATGTAGATGAAAGCTGTGGGTCTTGACCTCAAGGTACTTATAGGGAAGGAAATTATTCACAATGTTCTCTTTTTTTCTATGAATATCTTTACTCTATGTCTTTACTTTCATTTCCTTCTATGTTTACTGGATATAAAGAGCCCCTGACGTCTTTTGCTTTTCTTCCATTCAGCAGTTTTTGTTTTACGCGTCATTCCAAAACTGAAACAACAAATGGATCAGTTTGCAATGACTTCTGTCACACAGGAGACCTGTCCAGTTCTTTTCACCTCACAGGAATTCTGAAGGGAACGGGTAAAATAAAGTCATAACACAAGGCTTTTCTTGTTTCAAAGCTATTAGCTAGTCAAACTGAATAGTTTGAGTGCGCTCATTCTGTAACTGAGTCACACCAGGGTTTGCTTGCAAGCAAAACGAGATCCTTGTTTTCAGGTCAGCCAGAGTTCACTTGTTTGGTCCGCTCACCTTCACAGCAGACAGAAAAAATGAGAGCTTTGGAGGAAATGCTGGTTTGAACCAAACATTCCACTGTGAAAGTGACCTCAGGCTTGGCCTGCATGACTTAAATAAAAAAAAACTATCAAACTTTTGCATTTTTAAATCAAACTGGTAGAAAATTTGCACTGTTCTATACTTTCCAATATGGAGTGTACTTTTTTCCCTTTTGAGTAAAAAAAAAAAACCTTGAGATTTGTTTTCGTCCATTCTTCTTTTTGGTCCAATATAGTGAGCAATGTTAAAAAAGTTTTTTTTTCTTGTCTATTTGTTACGTTTATGTAATTTTCATCTTAAGACATCTTAAGGTTACTCAAAGACAACACAAAAGTGTTTAAAAAGTTAGTTGTGAATATTTACCTTTTTTGTGCTGAACCTAACTGGTTTGAATTTAGGTTGTTGTTCCACACTGTAAAAGACGTGAATCAAGACTTCTGAAGAAGTTTCATAAGCGTGACTTTGAATGCCTCTCCTGTGAAAAAATGCCTTATTGACTCAAATTCCACCCTTACTGTATGAACAGTCATAGTTGCAATACAGGTTTATCATATCATATCACATCTAAGACTTGACCTCTGACCTTTAGGAATGCTGAAAGAGAGATTATAACAAAGATTGTTTTTATTTCCAATGCTTTTTATTTATCCTCTGGTGTGTTTAATCTGAGCCCAGAAAAGTTCAGAAAACTGGTCTGAAAACATTTTTCCCTTCACGGCCTTTACATGATGGCAGTCTTGAAACTCATGAATGTTTCATTTGAACAATGCAAACATAAAAAGACTCAGAGCTTATCTGAGCCTAAATATAAGAAATCAGGTGATATCATGTTAATTATGTGGATACAACACCAAAGAAAAAGTTCAATTTAGTCTCATGTACTGCAACAAAAGCTGGAACAGATCATATGAAAAACATTTGATAATACTATGATGGCCATCACTTTCATAGAGTAGTTTAATGCAAATTCAGTTTGTGTACCTTAATTCAGAGTATATAGCAGGGGTGGGCAAACTATGACCCAGGTGCCATTCGCGGCCTGTTAAACTATTTAATCTTTCCTGCTGTGAAAGAAATTGTTTTTATTTCTATCATTGTTTTAATAGTGTTTTTAAATGTTAATTCAAAGTGTAGTTCACAGATGACCTTTTTACCTTTACAGCAACAGTTCTTCTGTGTTTCATTGCCTGCTTCTTACCCCAAACTAGGATGAGGGGGTTTCACGACACACTGTCCTCACACTGTCCTCAGCAGATAAGGAAAGATGCTGTTTGAACTGAAAACGTAAACAATAGGTTCATTATACGACACCCTCAGTGAACGTTCCAACTTTGTTCCTCTGCTTGTAAATTGTAACCTACTTGTATTTTCAATAAAAGGAGCACAGAGAGCAGCAGTCCTTGGAGAGAGAAAGGGGTGATGGGAGTCCTCCGTCACACTTGTTTTTCTCCCTTGTGAACTAGAGACTTTGCTTGATGGTGTGGTCTCTTACTGTGTTTTTCTTTATTGTCTAGATGAATTTATCGGACGTTCTTTGGTCCTTCAAACTTGGAATATAATATATCTGTGTCCCTGGGAGCGGACCGCGGAGATTGAAGACTGTGCACAGCCCGTGAGAATAGATCCCTGGAAGAAAGCCAATTGTCTGGTCCGATCACTGGGTCCGGCATTCTCAGTTGGTTCTTATCACCAGAATGTGACTAGAATGAATAAAAAAAAAATAAACAAATAAATAATAATAAATTAATAAAAAAATGGGGAATTCAAATAGAAAACTCCAATCAACAGGAGATCTAAAATATATGGAAAGATCTCATCCAGGTTCAAGTGAGTAATGAGGGATTCGGACGTAGCCGATGAGTCAGTTGTGACCAAACGCAGACCCCTGCAGCACACGCAGGACAGCTGCAACCTGTTAATGAAGAAAGACAAGAGAGGGGGATGCAAAATCCAGCGGATTTCTCCCCATCTCCTTATCAGGAACCTACTGTTCCTCGGTTGACAGGTTATTACCCACTGCTGACTGATTTAAACAAACCAGAAAAAAAGAAAAATGACATTTAGAGGAAAAGGGGCACAACCAGAGTGGAGCAGAACTACGGGGGTTGGATTGGAAGAAGCTGGAGGATCATCAGAAATGGCAGAAACATAACCAATGATCAAAGTGCCCAAACATAGCGTTGGAGAAGATGGGCGGAGACCTACACTTCTTGTGTTTAGGGACCTGGACAGTAGAGGATGTTAGGAAGACAGTGGAGGGAGTTTTCCCTCACCGAGAAAATCCAGAGGACTTTCATCAACGAATGATGGAAGTTAAGAGAGCTTACCATCTGAATGGCATTGAATGTCAAGAAGCATGGTGACTGCTATGAAAGTAGACTGGACGAAAGTAAAAGGGAAATTGGAGCCCAATGGATGATGATTCTCCCAGACCTCTTCTGCACAACAGTCTTGAGTTGATTCAAAGACTCACACTTTAAGATTAAAGAATTAGAGAAGCCTTTCCAGTATTATGGAAAAATTGGGCTAACAAAGCAAAATCATTAAGAGCTAGTGTCTGGTTTTATAGTCAGATTTGAAGAAGCGTTCAAAACTAATAACGGACTCAGAGAGGATGATAATGATGATGGTCCCTATAGACAGCAGCTGAAACAAGCTTTACTGCAAGCTATGAGACCAGATCGCAGACTGTGTAAAGAAACATTACATAAATCTGCCAACAGGAGCACTGCAACAGTTTATGAATTTTGATGTTCATGCAGAAAAAGTGATGGTGAATAAAAAGAAATTTAGGACTCAAGGTGCAGATCCATTCTGGCTGGATGAAAGCAGTGATGTGTTTTTTGAACGGAACAGGAACAGAAGAAGAAGTCGTGGACGTGGCCACGGGCGTGGCCATGGAAGAGAACATTTTAGAGGAAGTGGTAACAGAGGGTCAGAGCAGGATCATGATGGATGTTGAGTATGTGGACAGAGAGATCACTGGGCAAGCAATTTTCATTGTTTTTCTTTGTGATTCAGGGACTTGCAGAACTGTGACAAGTCATTGCCGTGATTTTCCCAAATAAAAAAAAAACAATACAAATGAGATCTGCAGAAGGTCAGATTGAAACTCAACACATGAGTAAACCATTTTTTTTTTCAAAATCCTGATATTAAAAAAAACAGCAAGCATTCCTGTGGTTCTAGCACCAAACTGTCCTTTCAATCTTTTAGGACGAAATGTCATGATAAGGTTGAATTTATGAATTTACCCCACCAGAGAAGGGGGAATGCAAGCACCATATTGTCCAGAAACTGACATCTGTTAGAAGGCAGAGGTAAACCACATTATATTTAGATCTACCCAACACTGATCTTGGACAGACTGATAAAAACCTAATGGAAAAAGCCAAAACCAGGGTGTCACTTCATGAAGCTTTCATGTCTCCAGAAAATCTGCTAGTCACATTAAGATACAAAAATTCTCCTGGTCCTGACAGGAGATATGACAAAGTAGTGAGTTAACTAGGCCTTCAAAAATGTACAATAAATATTTTTTATTGGTAAGTTGAAACCAGTTTCTGCACTGTGTGTCAGGGTGCGGGGGTGGCTCGAGAGCCAGTAGGACCCAGATGCAGAGGCGGAGGCACACGGTTCAGGGACTAGAGAGTTTAATGAACAAAAAGCGCTGCAGAGCAGGATTACAGAACAAACAAAAACTTACTGTGGCGTGGCGAGGGACATGGAAACATGAGCGTGGCAAAAACATGGAACATGGCATGAAGGCATGAAGACAGGAAGACAAAAAACACCATGACAAAACTAATGGACCAGCACAGGAGGAAGGCAGAGACAAGACTTATATACAGACAGGCCAGACAAGACACAGTTGAATACAATCAGGGCAGATGGGGACCAAAGGAAGTAAAACTCAAGAAACAAGACAAGACAGGAAACCTTTCAAAATAAAACAGGAAACAGAACAAGAACTAAGACGAAAAACAAGACACAACAAACTCAAACCATGACACTGTGTCACTTACACCAGAGGCAAAAAGGTTAATGTATAAAGAAGAAGTGACATGTTGGCAACAAATGGCAGATCATCAGTTCCATATATTTCTTGTTCCAAAGGTTCACTCGAAAAAAGGGAAGAAATGAAAGATCATGTACAGGAAGTGACTAACACTATGAGCTGGCAGACTGATTAAAAACTGGAATTTCTACCAGTCCCAAAACTAAGTCTAAAAGGATTGCATTACACTGGGTAGTGATTACACAGCCTCATGTGCATCTGGCTGACAGAACAAGTTGAATGAAAGCTTCTTCTGGGGAAGTCACTTTTGACTAAAGGGCCAGCTGTCAGAAGAAGAGCTCTGTCTCCCTCTCTGGTCACCGGCAGGAACTGTCTCCAGAGTTCTAACCACACTGCAGCTCCCAGCAACCCCAGTGCACACTTCCTGGGTGCCACACACCTGACTCTCATTCATTCATCAACCACAGCATACTTCACTGCACTGCACTGAGTAAAGTTCAATGAGAAGTATTGTTTGTGCCACTCTGCCTTCCTTACTGAGCAGTTGGGGATGGGAGTAGAAGCACCATGAAGCTTTCACAGGGTTCATGTAATTGTGCCGGAAGAATGAACAAACCATTTGGGGCTTTGAAACCACACAGAACAGCAGCATCTGGTGGCGGACTGGATGTATTTCATCTGCTTCAACTAAGCTCCTTGTCCTTGCAACACGTCAATGTGGAAATACTTTTTACAAAAAGTAAAACAACACGATGGGTGACCATTTCTGTGAGAGGTGCTTTGTTGACACTGCAAAACATAACATGAAAAAAATGAAACGCAAGGCAAAAATTTTAAAATGCTAGCTTCAATCTCATGACCTTTGGGTGCAAACACCTCTATGTTAGCCATTGACCTAACTGTGAGATGACTGTATTCTTTTGCTATCATAGATTTATAATTACCGACATGAGGAGGATTGAAGGTTGGTGACAGTTGGTGACTGTGGGGTTTCAACATCATGGACGGGCTGGAAGTGTCAAATCATGGAGGATGTATTATCATAAAATACCAATTAATGTGTGCAAATCAAACACTTCATCTAAAACAGACAGGAAATAATATAATTAAAGGAGTTCTTTTTAAAATGACAGACATACCTACTACAACTAAAATAATCAGCAATGGCTACTAAATAACGTTAATAGTGCATTGCTTTATTAGGAGAAACCAAGATGAAATGATTCAAAGCCACCGGGAACCATGGTAAAGTGCGATGAACTGACGTTGATTGCGATACAGGGGAAACAGCAGAATGGGTTGGGATTCATTTGTATTTATAGAGAATAGCGCGCCCAACTGTCCAAACACAAGTGAGATCTGGGGGGTATTCCAGAAAGCAGGTTATGCAAGCTCCCACGGTAAGTTTGAGGCTAAGGCAGTTGATAACCTCAGCTTTCGGTTCCAGAAATGGAGGTACGTTTCAGGGTATGTCAAGTTGACATAGCAACTCATGCTCTGAACATAACCTGGTCCGGAGCAGGTTAAGTTGAAGGTTAGTTTGTTTACAGAGAGGTGAAGCAGCATGGCATGTCCATTTGAGGATGATCTAGTGGATGAAAAAGCTCAGATAATACTTTTTCCACCGTGAGAGGGTGATAAGACCACATTTGGATGTTGGAAAAATAAACTTTTTTACTTTGATCTAACGTAATTATTTGCTTCAGTTAAGATAAATCTTTTTTGTTGTTAAGTCAGCTAAAAAAAAACACGTAGTTTTAAGACATTTATTTTACTTTCATTCAAATGAATTCAATTAAGTAGGTGTAACTTTGGTGCTGCTGTTGGATCGGCACCGCAAAGGATTGTGGGATACCATTCCCTTTGCCTGTCTGGACGGATTTGGGTTTAAGTGTGGATTTTTGACCAAATGTGTTTAGTTGTTTAACT